>JAYMSP010001187.1:0-35135 GCA_036897095.1 Plantago elongata
CATGTTGAGTTCTTTTTGAGTAAAAAGATATTTTAAACTCTTATGATCTGTAACAATTTTGAAAGTCGTACCGTATAGGTAATGTCTCCACTTAGCCAATGCGAAGATAATAGCTCCAAGTTCCAAATCGTGCGTCGGGTTATTCTGTTCATGGGGTTTCAACCTACGAGAAGCATAGGCGATAACTTTACCCCGTTGTACACAACCGTATCCTTCCCCTGACGCATCTACATAGACTATGAAATCCTCGGCACCTTGGGGTAGAGCTAAGATCGGTGCTGAAGTTAACCTTTTCTTTAACTCTTGGAAATTGATTTCGCATTTCTTGGTCCATTCAAATTTAGCATTTTTGGCTGTTAGTAGATGTAGAAGCTTTGCTATCTTCGAGAAGTCTTGAATGAATCGCCGATAATATCCGGCTAATCCCAAAAAACTTCTGACTTCGGTAGCCGTTTGGGGTTGTTTCCATTTTAACACGGCTTCGATCTTGTCAGAATCAACTTGTATACCTTCTCGGGATATCTTATGTCCTAAGAATTTAACTTCCGACAGCCAAAATTCGCACTTACTAAACTTAGCATACAACTTTCGTTGTTGCAATGTCTGGAGTACTAATCTTAAGTGAATGGCATGCTCTTCCCGACTTTTGAAAAAGACTAATATATCATCGATGAAAATGACAACGAACTAATCCAGAAATAGTTGGAATGTTCAATGCATTAATCCATAAAAGACGCAGGTGCATTAGTCAATCCAAAGGGCATAACCACAAACTCAAAATGCCTATATCGAGTGTTAAAAGCTGTCTTAGGAATGTCCTCTTCCTGGACTCTCAATTGGTAATATCCCTGTCTTAGATCCAATTTTGAGTATACTGAGGATCCTTGCAATAGATCAAATAACTCATCTATGTGAGGTAGCGGGTATTTGTTTTTGACAGTTAGATTATTCAACCTTCGATAATCTATACACATCCTTAGTGTATTGTCTTTCCTTTTGACAAATAGTACCGGTGCACCCCATGGGGAGCTACTTGGATGAATGAAAGGTTTTTCCAGCAACTCTTGTAATTGAGTCTTAAGTTCACGGAGTTCTGCTGGAGCCATTCGATACAGTGTTCGGGATACTGGTTCAGCTCCAGGGAGGGTTTCTATGACAAATTCTACTTCACGATGAGGTGGTAGAGTATTAATCTCTTTAGGGAATACATCTAAGAATTCTTTTACGGCCTCAACATTCTCTATCTTGGTTTGGTCCAGGGTAGGGTTAATCAAATAAGCTATGTAAGATTGGCACCCGTGCTTCAAGCATTTACATGCTTTAGATAAAGATATCATTCGGGTTCGGGCAGAAGTTGAAGGTTCAAAAGTGATTGTCTTTCCTAAAGATATTTGCTGGTTTCAGCAGTCGAGTACTGCATGATGTACGTATAACCAATCCATTCCTAGAATCAAATCATGCGTATCTAATACTATTTCTATCAAATCTGCTGGATAATTTTTACCCAAATACTCAACAGAGCAGTTAATGTAGATCCTATCAGATGTTACACTACTGCCTAAAGGAGATTCGATATCAAAGTAATATGCTAGTTTAGCAGGAGTAAGATTTAACTTCCTAGCATATTGGATAGCGATAAAAGAATGTATTGCTCCGCTATCAAATAAGGCTGTACCAGGAATAGATGCAATGGAAATCGTACCTTCGATAGCTTTATATGCCGAAGGACTTCCTTGCTCCGCAGTCATCATGAAACATCTAGGTCGGTTATTTTGGCGAATAGTTGGCTTAGAAATTGCTGAAGCACTAGGATGAGAATTCCTAGAAGATGCTACCGGCCGAGTAACATACGGACATTCCGGAAGATGGTGTTGATGACTTCCACACCTTGAGCAACGTCTGCTCTTTCGCCAGCATTGTGCTTCTGTATGGTCTGGCCTACCGCAAAAATTGTAGGTGACTTTGATAGGGGCTCTCGGTGGAGGATTCCGACGAGCAGGCTCAAATCGGGGTCGAGTTGCTGTCCTATGTTCAGATTTTCCACTGAAAGTTCGTTTCTGGTTTTTATCAAAGTCCCGACGTTCCGGTTGTTGCGGTCTTTCCTGTCCTTCTTTCCGACGCAGATTCTTAGCGCCAGACTCAATGACCATGGCTTTTTCCACTACCGTTTCATAATCTGGATAATCTTTTCCAAACACTATCCAGCCTATTTCAGTCCTCAGTCCGTCAATAAACTACGTAATTTTTCTTTCTTCATCATCCATCACTTAGGGTACATACTTTAGCAGCCGTGATAATTCTGCCTCGTATGTTGCGACAGATCAGTCTCCTTGTGTCAGGCTCAAGAATGCTTTTTCCCGGTCTAGCCTGACGACCTTGGGTATAAATTTCTTGGTATATTCCTGAACAAACAAACTCCAAGTCCAGTCAACTCCTCTTTTTTCCCAAGTTCGACTGGTCAAATCCCACCAATCTTGGCCAGCTCCTACCAAGTTGTACGATGCATACCGAACTCGTTGTTCATCATTATAGCATAGAACTGCAAAGATCTTTTCCATTCCTTTGATGAAATTCTCAGCCTTAACATCATCTGCCTCTCCATAGAAAGTAGGAGGTTCATAACTCAAGAATCGTTGCATTAAACGATCATCTTCTAAAGCCGATGACTGTCCTTTCGTAGACTGAAATCCTTTCAGTTGCAGCGTCATTTGTTTCCAAAAGGCTACCATTTCAGGAATCTGGGGAAAGGAAGATGGTTCGGCTCTAGGGAGTTCTTCTACAGATGGAGTACTTTTTCTATGAGGTGGAGATTCTACTCGAGGTGGGGATTGTGGGTTCCCACTACCTTGGGTTAAGGGGTTTTGCTCAGCAATAGTACTGTAAATAACTAAATTAAAAGTCGCAATTAGTACCTAAACATACCTTCCTTGTGATAGAACTTACAAGGGCTTGATCGAGTCGATCAGTCTTATTTGCGGTGAAAACAGACAAGCAATATCTACAAGATACATAGTCCTAGAATAGTACTAAGACTATGAGGTACACACAGGTCTTTCCAACATTATCTCCCTCCTACTGATGGTGAGTCACTCGTCCTCGTCAGTGGGGTATCCATCCTGCATTGGGTCCTCATCCGGCTCTTCCTCATCGGAAGATGCATCTCTTGGAGCCAAGGGACGATGGAGAGAGTAATGGTACGGGTACATGGATTTGCGTCGTCATCCGGTAACCACGAGCACCAACAGCCATACCACTCGGTACGGCGGCGTGCATTCCACCTCCAGTAATCACAGGTGGGGCCGGCTGAGTCGGCGGTGCTATCGCTGGAGTTGGCGGTGCTGGATCATCCAGGGCATGCTCGACCTCAGATAGCTCGGTCTGAACATGATCCACTTCGTTGCGGATACAGTTCATCCTATGCCCCATGATACGAACACGCTCACGACTACGAGCCCTTCTTTCGGCCTCAAGACCTTCCGTCACTTGACGGGTAAGCATTCTCCCAGCATGGGCTTCGTCCACCCAAGATTGCACAAAAATTTTCTCATTGTCTAGGTTTCGGTTTCCGTCCCTGTCCATCTGTCGAAGTCAGTAAATATAGATAATAATAGAGCATAATTACGTGTCTCTCTCCCATATTTTGAAAATATAGTATAGGAGTTAGTATTTGGAAGTGCATCACATTCCTATTGGTCCAAACCGGGCTCTGATACCACTCCTGTAGCGGCCCGGATCGGGGTCCGGATGTCAAGGATTATGCCGAAATCCCAAATACATATATCAAAATGTATAATTATTACAGACCCCAAATATAATTTACAAGTCAAAAGTCATATCGTACGTCTAGTAAATTAGAAGCGGAATAAGTAGAGAAGTGTAGGGTCAGTCAGTCTATCCCATCCTCACTTCGTGCTCTACACCTGGAAAATCATAATTAGAATAGGAAGAGCGTAAGTTATGTAGACTTAGTGAGGATAACCAAGCATGTATCAAGTATGAACATGAATGCAATAAGATAGCAAACCACCACTAGCTGTTCAAGCAATTTTTAAAATGGAAACCGTTCACAGGTGGGTAGGACTATAGCACATAAAAGGTGCTAGATTCATAGTACTGTAACAGTAACTGTCTTGGGCTGGACCAAAACGGATCAGGCATTGGTCAAATAACAAGATGGAGTCGTGACATCACGGGAGTTGCAAAAAATGATGAGCACGACCCATCACAACACACATATATAGGACCGTTTGAATAGTCCGAACATGCAGGTAGGAGCACGAAAGAATATAGCTGTAGAACTCTTTATAAATTTTTGTTCCGTCGAACAAGTCGGTTTCCCAAGTTTTCCAAAATAGTGTGGTTGCTTTTGAAATCCATTTTTTTCATGCAATGCATATCATGTGGAATGGCAAGATATAACCAGAATGGAATGGCAAGATATAACCAAAATGGAATAGCAAGATATAACCAGAATACATATCAGCAAGATGTAACCAGAATACAGATCAATAGGTAACATCACAAATAATCAGATAGTTAGTAGTCGGGGTTAGTAGACGTGTCGTTGTCATTCGGGATGTTGTTGCGTAGTCGAATTCAGAATCAAGCAAGCAAGCAAGCGGGAACAAGTATTGGAATAGGAAGATTTTGGAAGATAACAACTTTCCCAGGGTCGGATGTCGAAAACCTGAAATCACTCACCTTGGATATCTTCGTAGCCTAAGCAACTCGCAAATCCTGGTAAGGATGATACTACTTAAAAATTTATGAAGAAAGAATTGCAAGACTCCCTTAAACCCCTCAAAGACAATCATAAACGAGTGGCAACAATTAAAAAGACGAAGACGCTTAAGCATATAATTTCATATAATCATATGATGCTAACAAAACACACTCAAGATCGATACAGTACGTGGCTGCAGCTTGGAATACAACACACTTTGCAAGTCGTATATAAGAAGACAAGCATAGACACCCATACAGCTACCAAATGCAATACCGATACTCCAACTACACCAATACCTCCATTACAACAATCAACACATCTACAAGCCAACACATATACACTTGATTTAAATAATTTAGACATTAACCACACATTACACTATGACAAGGCAACTAAAGTTGCAAGCTGAAAGGAGGCGCAACCGATCAGCTAAACAGACAAGCAAGCATAGCAACACCGCAACAAGGTGACAGTGGAACAACAAAGTCAAATGGGAAGAAGAAATCTACAGTAAAATAAGGTGACAAAGTATAGTCATCGTCACAGATGCACACAAACATAAAAGCGACAAACTGAACAAATTTCGAAACACAAAAGCAGACTCGTGTTTTACAATTAGACGAGATACAAAAAGTTAAACTAGAAGATCCTTAAGTCCTAAAACCAATAGGCTAAACCTAGACCGTACTCTAAATAAAATTTTAAGCTACGAAAAGCATCGCTAGTTTTATACAATGGGCACAGTCAGCAGATACAATATACATCAGAAACTAAATCGTATATAGAATATAAGTGCCAAGGTCTCTGTTATTCAGAATATGGAGCTCACAGTGAGATATGATTAAACATAGACAGTGGCTTCTGATATACAGTTGAACATCATACATACTTAGAGATCTGAAGCCTAAACATTCAAAAATAACAGCTTAACCAACTACCTTGCTGCTTAGATCATACTCATCTTTTCAGTATTAGCTTCGAAGCCGAAAACACGAAATAGCAGATTCCAAAAGGGAAAAGAAAAAGAGCAAGTGCTATGTTATCCGCAAGTTTCAACAGTTCATCCAATCTTGAGCTTTAACCTTTTTGAACAGATTTGGCTCAGAAAATAAACAAGCTTAGCAAACAGAGCTTCTGAATTAAGATACCAATATTCTCAAAAACACATCATAACTAATTGACATCAATACCAAATCCGCCATTTACCCAATTTGAGCAAATGTCTACAAGAAAAAAAACATATATGTGAATAGAACTACCATGATACCTCAATCGATTACACACAGACGTACAATCAAAGCAGACATGAAGAAGAAACTATAGAGTAGTCAATTCAGAAAAAGGCAAAATCAAGCATACTGACTCCAACACACGACAACTCCAACTCAAAAGCAACAGGAACGTACAAACGCAGACATAAGAAAGATAGTCGCAATTGTAGATAAGTCGAATCAGAGATACAAAAAAATGACAATACGGCAGCACAGTTGAAATACATCATATACACCAGACACACAGTCACGCAAAGCAAGTATACAGTCGAATCAATTCGAATTCACCAATGTACAGTACAGTTCACAATCCAAACACAGTACGGCATAGACACCGGCCAAAATCTAGATTGCTACCGTACATAAAATCGAATTCGAGAACCAGAAACAACACAATCAAACCACTCGAATTCAAACAACCAGTACGAATTACAACAAGAAATAATACAAAACACAAACACCCCAACCCAGAAATCGATTACAAATCGAAAGAGGAACGCATACCGAAGTGCGTCGAGAGTGAGGTGAAGGAAGAGGAAGTTCCTAAATTATGAAAACCGATGCCAATTGGAATGGCGGCGGGTGGAGTCGATCGAATGAGGTCGGTTGATGGAGAATCTGTGGGAGGAAGAGATCGGTGGATGTGGTGGTGTTTTTCGACGGAGGTGGGGTGAGGATGAAGCTGGAGACGAGGAGCCCTATTTATAGGAGCTCCGGCCGACTAAGCTTGATTGAGAAGCTTGGCCGCTTCTCCGCTGCCCTGACCGACTGTGGTGACTGATGGCTTCCGTTGGAAGCTTGTTAAACTCGATCTGTTGGCAGCTTGTGTCACAAGCTTCGTCACACTCCAAAGCTTCACGTTCACGAGTCGTCACACGGAAGAGAGGTAAAACGGCGAGAATTTTGGTTCTATTGTCAATTTACAGGGAGGAGTCGACGAATTGGCGGAAGGAATGAACGAATGGACTGAAGAAGGAAATTGGCGAAAGAAAGAAGAAAAACTGAAGAAGAAGAAGAAGATGGGCACGAGGGGTACAATCGGTATTACGTAGAAATATAACCTATCACATTTTGGACTCCAAATAACTCGTAAATAAATTTTAATAAATACAAATTCAACACTAGGGACGATATTTTATGCAAAATAAAGTAGAACCAAAAATAATTTTATGAATTTTTATTTATAATTAATAATATTATAATAATATTAATATACACAAATTTTCATATAATATTGAATGGTAATTTAGTGCTACTCATTCTTCAGTTATAATAAATACTGGCAGATACGATCCGGTAATTAGTATCCGAATTTAATCCGCTGTTGAGAGTCAATATACTAGCAGTCATAGAGTCAGAGGTCAGGAGTCCGTTCAGACTAAATTTAATAATACGGGATTAATAACTGATACGAACTTACTAGAGTTCGGGGCTCTTACAGTTAGCACATTCATTCTGATAATGACCCCAACCTTGACATTCAAAACACCTAACCTTGCTAAGTCGATCATCACTTAGCTTAGAACTGTTAGACCTAACTGATTTTTTCTTGAAATTACTAGTCTCTTTACTTACAAAACCTTGGTTAGTGTTTTTTCTGAATATCATTCTATCAAATTTAGTAACCAGATTGTTGAAGGATTCATCAGACATATCAGAGTCATCATTGCTATCATGCACATGTTCAGTAAGTTTATCTTTAAACTTGGATTGTAAAGACATACTATGGGTTTTGGTTCCTCTTCTTTCATTATCTTTCATCTCATAATTTTTCAAGTTGTTCATCAGAGTATGAAAGTCCATAGTAGCCAAGTTTTGAGTATCTTCCAAAATAGTAACTTTAGTGTCAAATCTAGCAGAAAGAGACCTTAATGCTTTTGAAATCAATTGTTGATTTCAAATAGCATCACCAAGTTGTTGGATATGATTAGACATAGTCATAATAAGTTTGCTAAAATAAGACTCAATGGTTTCTTCATTAGCCATTCTTAAATTTTCAAACTTAGACCAAAGCATGTGAAGTTTAGTTTGTTTATCACTATCATCACCTTCACAATGCAATTGAAGTAAATCCCAAGCTTGTTTAGTAGTGGTGCAGTTTTGAACAATTTTAAACATGTGGATATCAACATGAATAAAGATAGCATTCAAAGCCTTTTCATTGTATAAGCTTAAGAGATACTGACCTGGATTGAATCTTTCTTCAGGGATTCGCACAATATCGCCATCAACATCAGGTCCTTCAGTAGGCCATACATAGCCTTCCACAACTGATATCCAATCTTGGACCTTAATAACTTTGATATACGTCCTCATCTTGATTTGCCACAAGGTGTAGTTTGACCCATCGAGCACAAGTGGTTTGTTGACATTTCAGTAAACGTCCATTGTAGCAGCACCAAATTAAGACACCAGAAATTAAGTGGCTGGCTCTAATGCCACTTGTTATAACTATTGGATCGGGATTGGTACTGGAACAATACACAATGTTGACTATTGTGATGAGTCAACAATGATTGTCTGCAGAATAAATTGCAGCCGATTAACAGACAGATTTCCACAAATCAAGCCAGCATATATAAAATATGCTGACGGTGCCGTAGGCTAAATTTCCACTAGTTAGAATAATGGAATTACACAAGGAGTATATGTTCAATCACAAAACGAATGATCAATTCACGGAAAACTAGACCTAGAATAAACTCGAAAAAAGAACATATTCTAGTCACTATCACGTTAAATGATTCACAAACACATGTTTGATGAACATTCACAATATGATAGAAAGTACAAGTCTAGTAAACCAAGACACACAAGTATGATATGAATATCTAAAGTCTCGGTGTATGTGTGTGTCTCGCAAAGCAGCTTCTCTTCGATTATATATAGTCTTCGACTACTCCATATTCGAACATGGAAGGGAAAACTGCACTAAGGAAGTTTTCTTCTTTGCTTTGTTGGGCCAACAACTAGAAGGAAATCATCTCAATGTTGAAGATCTTTTTCCATACATTTCCTTCTAGTCTTTGTCTTGTAGATTCTTTTTATACTATGATCGATCTCTTGCTTCTTCTTAAAGGAAGTCTTCGATCAACAATTAGTCTAATTACGAAGGTTGTTTCCTTTAAAATAAACACTAAACAAACACAACCATTGAACTAATTAAGAAAGACAATATTAGTATATAAAGTGCATTGTAAAATGACACTTTCAATTGTTTTCTCGTCCTGCCTTTGCCTTTCAGGGCCACAGTATTCTCTTCCCCCATAGTCATGAGTGACTGACTCAATGATGTGTATGAGTGTGAGAGTGACTCAAAATTGGTTTGCAGATTTTTGTGAGCCAGGACTAACTTCTGGACTTCTACTTTGAGCTCGTGATTCTCTTTGATGAGTAGCACCTCCTTTTGATTTAGCTCTTCAAGTGGACGGAAGATGGCTTCAGCTTTCTGAGTGGCATAGTAAGCATTCCTCCAGTGCCTTGTTGGCATTATTGCAGTCTTCATCTCAGACCATGCTTAGATCTTTCTGAGACAATGCAATGCTAGTGACTTTGTGAAGTAAGAGCTTAGCAACTGGCTTGAGGTCGGATGGGACGGATGTAAGGACCTGGGAATCCTGCTCTACTAGCTTAGAGCATAAGTATGCAAACACATCACTTCTACCCAAATATTTGACGTCTCGGATAGTGATGGTCGGTGAAGAGAAGATATGCGGAGCAACAAGCTCATGCTTATAATGTGAAAGCAATATTGCATCCTCTTATGGGGCCATGTCCTGTGTCTCATCATCATATGTGGTCACGTAGATGTGATAGTCCTGATCAATGGAGTCTAGGCCATCAACCATTTTGCCTTTACCCTTGTCGTTGCCTTTCTGAGATGATGGAATTCGAAGCTACTCTGATGCAGCCTTAGCATCATGCTCCGTATCTAATGTCACCAGAGCGTCCATCTCTGCAGTCGTGGCATCGATATCCTTCCTCAGTTGTAGCTTTTCAGCAAGGAGTTCCTGCTCCTTGGCATTTTCTTCCTCAATCTTCACTAATTAGGCTTGCTTAGCTTCAATTAGAGACTGGTACTCTTGAATGAGCCTGGTCTCTTCTTCCAACATATCCTTGAGTTTAGCAACTTGAAGTTCAACGGCTTGAATGTCTTCTTGTAATGTAGCCAATCGATTTTGTTCTTGTCAGACATGTTCAATTTTGTTGGTCTACTCGTGGTGTTGATTTTGGTGATGAGGGTGGGTCTCTTTGAGTAGAGTCTGGAGCAGGTGAAGTCCCTGTTCCTACACCTCTTTGTGCGATTCCACAACTCCTTGGTGTTGGACTATCATCATCTTCGTCGTCAGATGGGTTGTTATCACCTCCTTCCGGATGTTCAGATGTGTATTGGCCGAAATTCATTATTATCTAATGGACTAACATGTTGATCCATTAAGACTACAACCCAATCCATAGCTCATTGACAAGTCCATCTCGATTGCCTTCGTACGCGGGCTGGACTTTAGAGTTCGGCTAGCAAACCCATCAGTTTGGGTCATCCATCCAACTAAACATTCGACATGCTACCTAGGTCACTTAAGCTTTATAAAATCGTCTAGCTGGTTAGCAAGACGTTGACTCGCCTAGCCTTATTAACCATTCGTCTGGTTGACAAGCAAGACAACTTACATCATACGACTAACCATATCAGTCTGGGAGGCTGACCATCTCACACTCCTTTTTTTATTTTTAATTAAAAGAGCATAGCTCTTGGATATATATCGTAAAAATCACAGCGGTTTGAAGGAACCTGCAAACAAACAAGCATTTAAGCCACGATACACCAAAAAAAAATACCCTACAAAATACAATAGGTCTACTATACCTATCATGTACAACATGTACTACTACTTTAATTCCCAGCTCACACTCCTTCATTGACTCGTTCAGCCAACAAAAGACCATCTAGACATCGTCTAACCATTAACAAACTCCTCACCCGAAGAGTAGGAGAGGTGGGTATGGACTCTAACGGGTGGACAATCTATATAGAGGGGCAAGTGGAAGGGAGAGGGGACATCTCATTCTCACTATGAAAACCCTATCTATCAGTCTTACGCCACCATCTCCATCACCAACGCTCAAGCAATTAGTCAGTCGACCAATGCTCAAGCAATCAGTCAGTGGACTAACGCTCAAGCAGTCAATCAATCAACCGAGCTCTACTGTTAGTCAGACCATCACGTTGTTCGGCTGTCAGATTGTTGAATTGCCAAGCTAACAACCGTCAACTTCCGCCATCTCACCTTACCTTCCGACGACCATCATTAGCTCCTCTCACACGGCCAGCTAGCCAATCCTCGATAACCACCCCTCTCTGCCAAACCGTCAACATGATAAGTCGACCTCCATCATCTCACTCTCCCTCTCTCAATCATTTTGTTTACTCTCTACTTGATTACTAACTTGAGCGTCGAAGTCCCTACGGTCGGCACCACACTGGTGTTACCTTGGTACCTCATGTCTCTAGTTTGTTACTTGTTACATTGCAGGTCACCGGTGTCTCCAATTCATCAACCTAAATTCAATTGTAGATTCTGAGGGACTATAATTTGGTGCCCACCGTGGGGACCCGGCTATCAAAAGAGGCATTCCAGTAACAACAATCATATCACGTCAAGTGATCATCATGTCTCACTCCGACGAACCCGTTCTGGAACAATTTGAGGTGGTCGACATGATTACTCAGATCATAACCTTGGCCGCCCAGATGAAAGAGAAGCCCAAAAGATCTAGCTCCTTGAGGATGAGAACCGTGTTGTCCGTGAAGAGAACACGTCTTTGAAGGAGAAAGTGGAGTCTGTCGTTCAACGTGAGGCTCCTACCCAGATCAGGCTTTATGTCGCCGACAGACTCAGGCCACTGGAGTGGAGAACCCACCACGTAACACCATTGAGGCTTGCTGACTAACCTTTGAGGAGACGGCATGGGTGATTCCCGTAACTTCAATCTCTCAAACGGCGAGCGCCCTGCCAAGATCAGCTCCCGAAGTCACTCCGGTGATTAACAACAGAAGGGTATCATTCGAGGTGCTAACCCAAGAGTGCTTGACGAGCCGCCCAGCAACACCCTCAAGGTATAAGTCTAGACAAGTTACTAATCCCCTCTGCAGGTAACGTAAGTAGCACTGAGGAACTAGCTTCCAAACTGGTAAGCATGGAAAAGATGATCCAGAGGATCCCCGAAGTACTTGCTCCTATCAAGAAGAGCTTGCGTAACAGCTTCACAGACTCACCCTTTGTGGATGCCATTTCTATGATGGAAATTCCCGCCAAGTTTAGCTTTTCAAGTATGAAGCTCTACGATGGGACGACAGATCCCGATGACCACATCTCACAATACAAGCAGAGGATGTTCACTATAGCCATTCCATGGAATTTTCGTGAAACTTGTATGTGCAAGGGCTTTGGCTCAAGTCTGATTGGCCCAGCACTCCAATGGTACCCAAACCTCTTTAATAATTTTATTTCATCTATCACCCAGTTAGTGGATTGTTTTGTTGAGCAGTTTCGCTAGTAGTCGTAAATTGTTAAAACTATTGGGCGACCTATATGGCATCCGACAAAGGCCTAATGAGTCTCTCAGGGATTACGTGGCGAGATTTAACAAGGAGAAGGTTTCCATTCCAAATTGCAACAATGACACTGCTACAATGCCTTCCACAAAGGCTTGCCACCCAACTCAGGGTTGTACAACGAGCTGACCATGTACCCATGTCGTACCATGGAGGATGTGCTTGCCAAAGCTGGGCTCAGATCAAATGGGAGGAAGATGATGCTAATAGACCATGTGTGTCAAGCCAGGGTGTTCGTAGGGCTACAAACTACATAACCTCTAGCACCACCTCCGGGCTACTCTCTCAACATTGACCCAAAAGAGTGTGTCACAGTCATGAAGAGCATGGGTGACAGGGTCAGATGGCCAGGGAAGCTTAGAACACCTCTAGATCAGAGAAACTCCAACAAGTGGTGTGAGTTTCATGAAGATCACGAACATGCAACATCATAGTGCATATCTCTATGCTTAGAGGGAGCTGAGTTGATAAAGATAGGGAACTTGACGGAGTACCTCTCTGACAGAGGTAAAAAGACCCTCGCCGGTCGGCAGGGCATCGATCCACCTAAACCACCTCAGCCCAACAAGGTAATCAATGTCATCTCCGGCGGGCCAGAGACCAGTGGTATCTCATACTCTGCAGCAAAGCGCCATAGTAGGCAAACGCTAAGGCCTGACTCAATGCTCGCAGAGTGTCAGACACCTCTTCGTCTGACTTGACTATTAGTTTCTCAGACCAAGAGTCTAAGAAGCTAAACAGTCCTCATGACGACGCTTTAGTTATTTCAATACTTATTGTAAACTATCTTACGATGAGAGTTCTCATTGATAATGAGAGCTCTTCTAACGTCATTTTTCAAGATGCTTTGACATAAATGGGTATGAGTGAGACCGCCATCCTCCACCAGCCAACAACTCTATATGGTTTTAGTGGAAAATGCAAGTATACAGTTGGGAGTGCTACTCTCCCCGTCTACACATAAGGCGTCAACCTACCAATGAAATTATAGATAGTAGAAAGACCATCAAGCTACAATGCCATCCTTGGCAGACCATGGATCCACGAAACGAAACCGGTGCCTTCCACCTACCATCAGATTATTTCACTTCCCAACCAAGTGGGGAGTGAAGGAGATCTACAGTCAATAGCGTGATCCAAGAGCATGTTACATGGAAGCCTTGAAACCAAAGGCAACCGAGTTATAGCAATTACGGAAACTCAACCCCCCCCCCCCCAGAGCCCCCAGACCAGCAGGGGGGGAGAGAGATTGATGAAGTACAGATTCACCCAGACTATCCAGATCACAAGGTTCAGGTAGGGGCAAGGTTCAGGCCAGAATTAAGAGATCAACTGATCACATTCCTCAAAGTTCACCATGACTGTTTTTCTTGGTCACACACACATATGACAGGATTCAACCCAGAGGTTATCACCCACAGGCTTGAGGTTGATCCAGACTATCCACCAGTCATACATAAACGAAGGAAGTTCATCCCAAGGCGGAACAAGGTTATCAATGAGGAAGTACAGAAGCTACTTGATATCGGTTCAATCTGCGAGGTACATTACCCAGATCGGTTGGCTAACGTTGTGGTAGTTAAGAAGAAGAACGGCAGGTGGCGAGTGTGCATCGACTTCACTGATCTCAATAAAGCATGTCCAAAGGACTCCTTTCCACACCCACACATAGACATGCTAGCGGATGCTACAATATGACATGAGCTTCTAAGGTTCATGGATGCCTTCTCGAGTTACAACCAGATACTGATGCACCCCGAACACCAAGAGAAGACAACCTTCGTAACATAGAGAGGAACCTTCTGCTACAAGGTCCTGCCCTTTGGGCTCAAGAATGTAGAAGCTACTTACCAACGCATAGTCAACCGCATGTTCGCCAGCTTGCTGGGGGACACCATGGAGGTGTACATTGACGAATTGCTCGTCAAGTCACTGGTAGCATACCATCTTTGCCAAGCCTTCTCAATTCTTCGTAGGTACAACATGAAATTGAATCCAACCAAGTGCTCATTTGGGGTATCCTCCGGTAAATTTCTTGGGTATTTGGTCACACAAAGAGGTATTGATGCTAACCCTGATCAAATTCGTTCTATTGCTAACATCCCTTCCCTCAAATGTGTTAAAGATGTGCATAAACTGACTGGGAGGCTAGCAGCCCTCAATAGATTCATACCCAAGTCATCTAAGAAGTGCCAACCGTTCTTTGACACTCTACGGATGGCCAAAGACTTCATGTGGATGGACGAATGTGAAGATTCCTTAAAACAAATCAAGCGCAACCTCACCACATCCCTAGTGTTGTCAAAGCCTACGGATGGAGAGCCTTTTATCATCTATTTGGTCGTCTCTGACACAACACTAAGTGGCGTCATTGTAAGAGAATAAAATGGAAACCAACTCTCCGTTTACTATGTTAGCAAGTCTCTCCTGGATGCAGAGACTCGATATAGCCAACTGGAGAAGCTAGACCTTGGCCTGGTCATGACAGCAAGGAAGTTGCACCCTTACTTTCAATGCCACTAAATCAATGTGCTTACCATCTTTCCACTCCCTAATGTTTTACACAAGCCCGAAGTCTCTGGTAGACTATCAAAATGGGTAGTTGAGGTTAGTGAGTATGACGTCTCCTTCCAGCCTCGCACATCCATCATGTCACATGTACTTGCAGACTTCATAGTAGACTTTACTCCAACTGAACTGGATCAAGCGAAAAAGGAGTTGTTCTGTTTGCAGGAGAAGGACAACTTACAGTGGGAGCTCTCAGTCGACGGTTCTAGTAACACTAAGAGAAATGGACTAGGCGTAGTCCTCACCTCACCCGACGGAGACACCATCCAGAGAGCCATTCGATGTGGATTCAAGGCGACTAACAACAAGTCTCAGTATGAGGCACTGATAGCCGATCTCAACCTGGCTAGAGACATGGGTCTGGAGAAATCAAGGTATAGTCAGACTCACAGTTAGTGGTTAACCAGTTGCAGGGTTCATACCAGACAAGGGACACAAAGATGGCCGCCTACCAGAAGCTGGTCAAGGAGTTGCAATCCCCCTTCGAGGAGTTCACTATTTTACAGGTACCAAGGGTGGAGAATGCCATGTAGACGCCCTAGCCAACCTGGGAGCGACCATCAACACATCAATACCAATGATAACTCCAGTTGTCTATGTGCAATTGCCTGCGACATGGAAGGGAGATGGTGCTAACAACACAGTGGATGAAATAACAACCGAGCCAACATGGATGACCCTGATAGTGTTATACCTGTCAAATGGGGCTCCTAGAAAATAAAAGTGAAGCAAGGAGAGTGAAGACAAAGGCCAACTCTATAGAAGATCATTTTCAGAACCTCTACACAGGTGCGTAACGGTTAATCAATCCAAACATGACCGGACTGAGCTACATGCAGGTTAGTTTGGCAACCACTTTGGAACCAGGAGCCCTGCTCACCGAGCATTAACAATGGGATATTACTGGCCGACTATGAGAGTTGATGCCATAGACTTCGTAAAAAGGTGTGACCCATGTCAAAGACACTCACAAACCAGCCATCTCCCACCTGGAAAGCTACATCCATCCACTGCTCCATGGCCTTTCATGAAATGGGGGATGGACATCGTGGGGAAGCTCTCCAAAGCTCCTGGTCAAAGAGTGTTCATCCTAGCAGTCACGTATTACTTCACCAAGTGGGTGGAAGCGGAAGCCTACCAACAGGTAAAGGATCACGAGGTAAAAACTTTCATATGGAAACATGTCATTTGCAGGTTTGGAGTTCCAAAGGAAATTGTCACAAACAATGGACCTCAGTCCATCAACTATGAGTTCCAAGACTTTTACATAGAGTGGGGAATCAAGCTCACATTCTCCATTCCTCGTTATCCCCCAGCATATGGATAGGCAGAGTGTACCAATAAGACTATCATGAACAATCTCAAGAAGCGATTGAAGAAAGTGAAAGGAACATGGGCAGACGAACTCCCAGGCGTTTTATGATCTTTTCAAACCACACCAAGGACTCTAATTGTTGTAATGTCATTCAGCATGACATACAGTACCGAAGTGGTCATACCCATCGAAGTGGAATTACCTACAACAAGATATAAAATGGTCGACCAGCAGACCAACGATGAACCATTGGCACATGAGCTCGACTAGGTTGAGGAACTCAGAGAAAGATCCATAGTCCGGAATGTGGCCTACCAACGGAAGGCTGCCCAACAGTTCAACAAGAACATATGCTTACGAACCTTCAAACAGGATGATTGGGTTCTACGAAAGGTATTCCAGAACACCAAAGAGAAAGGAGATTGCAAGCTTGGACCAAACTGGGAAGGTCCCTACACAATGACCAAGGTGGTAGGCAATGGAGCTTATAATCTAGAAGTCAGGACGGTCGACCAATAGACAACAGTTCGAATGCCATCCACTTAAAGAGGTATCACTTCTAATGTTACAATTTTTGCACCTTAACATTTGAGATTGATTTCTCCTGAGACAGCCAACTTGACTAGGGGCTAGCTGATCATCTAACCCAGCTAGGCAGGTCGGTATACCGCCCCACCCCCAACCTTCCCAAGGGAGCCTAACATTCTCGCATATTGGCAATCACCTGGCAACTGATTTCATGATGGACCACCTAAAAGAAAGGTTAAACTATCACACGGTGGAGAAACCATAACTTCGCTGACAGAGAAACTTCCCCCCACCCAGACAACATGTCTCCAAAAGCAAAGGTACAAAAAAACTTTGTTTAAATGAGATTGATTTCTCCATACACAGCCGACTTGACCAGGGGCTAGCTGGTCATCTAAACCAGCTAGGCAGGTCGGTATACCGCCTCACCCCCAACCTTCCAATGGGGGTCCAACATTCTTGCAGTTAATACAACTCATTAGACTACAATGAAACTGATACCATCCACCAAGTCTAAACAAGTAGACAACGATTGGCTGACACGCCCAAACAGTTAACATCCATCCACGATCAAGGTACTAAAGTTGAAATTATGTCTACGAGATTAAATTCTCCAACACAACCGACCTGACCAGGAGCTAGCTGGTCAACTAACGCATCTAGGCAGGTCGGTCAATCGCCCCACCCCCACCCCCGAGAACCTGTCCAGGGAGATCGGCTACAATCATTTGTCGGGTAACACTACACGTATATGATCAAATAAATGTCATCCCGACACATCCAATTTTCAAGACACCATTGAAAAAATTGCTAAGTCAGTACCAACTATACATCACACTAAGAGCAACCGTATGGCATCACATTTGTTATTATTAGCTTCAACTTGTTTAAATCACACCTCGCACCACGAGCAGCTTACTGGTTTACACAAGTTGAAGTAATAAGAATTAATGGTCACTCATATACAAAGAACTCCTCCGAATTAAAGGTTGTATGTCCAAGCACCAGCCTCAAGAACTAGCACTTAGACTGGGGGATAACCTTCAATGAGAGGGTCCATCTTGACAACAACAAACACACGACACTCCATCCCAGCTGACTGTCAGACAAAGCTAGAGTCCCTTGTCTGACTGACGTATGTTGACATCCCAGCTGACTGAACAGATACGACGCCCGACGAACAAACAAAATGATAAAAGTTCAAGCACCACTCCTTCGGACTAGAACTTCAATTAGGGGCCAAACTTAGTAGACATGGTCGGACTGCATCGGTCACGTATTCTAGAGATTAGTTCGTAACATTTCAATTAAGTTAAACAAGCATGTTTATATGAGTTTTATTTTATTATTCAAGTTAAACTCACAAGACAAGTATGATTACAAGAATTTCTAAGTATTCCTTACAACCATGAATCGCACGTAATAAAAACATTTTTCTAAACGCGTTTTTACCTCTTACATTCGATTGTTTATGCTCATTGAAGTTAGTGTTCGAAATTATATATGATACTATTTTTGTACATGTTCAAAGCAAGACCTATAGCATCATACCGAATCACTTCCAAAAAGACTACCAAACGCAAAACTTAAACAACAAGAAGACTAAAGTTCTAAAAGATCTGAAAACATCCGAGCGTACATAACCAATCCATCCCCACTGAGGCTAATACAAATCACAATGAGCTAACACAAACAACAATGTTCAAACATGCAAGACAATACAAAGTGCAAAATAATCCAATCCGACATAAAGGGTGATGAAAGCAAAGTCATAGTGGCAAAAATTCCACAAACTTACAAGTACCAAAAGTTTCACCACTTGAGAAGGAACCACCAAATGGTCTCCCCTCAGTCACTGCACTCCTCCGGAATGCTTATGCACGATCACACTGATACTCCTCACAACGAGTGATCTGCCCATGAAAGTAGTCCTCGGGATCCTCTAACTCTAAGAGCCTTCAAGCAGAACTCGTGTTCACTCAGGATTATCACTTCCCTTTGATTCATTTCACCCTTCAACCTCTCGATCTCCTCAGCAGCAAGGGCCAAATCTGAATCAAGCTTAACAACTCTAGCCGCCTCACACTCAGTCACCATCAGCTTCTCCTTAATTATGGCCACCTACCCTTGCGCTTTCTCCTTCTCTCTCTGCACACTCATCAACTTACTTTCCAGACAAGCTTTGTCCCTCGTAAGTATAGAGATACTTAGTCCACTCCTCTTCTTCTCCTCCTGAGCAGTAGCCAACTTCACCTCCAGCAGATGTACAACCTTGCCCATAAATCCAATGACATTTAGAACCTATAGAAACAAACCTCTATCACTCGCATCGTGATATAAAACATAGAACGACACTACAAGATCGTGAAACTCACCTTGGCACTTTACCCAAGAGCATAATCTGTCAAAGGGGTCACTCCTCCCTCTACCAGTCGATCAAGATCACCTAGCTTCCACACCTCGCCAGACTCAAGGGTCAATGTACCCGACCCATTGGAGAAAGGATTGACATCAAAATCGATGTCAATAGCCGATGGAGAGTCATCTGGCGCCGCACCATGTGCCTTCAACAGTGGCCTGACTACTACTCCCTACCCAGACAAGAAAGATACCGTAGAAGCCTTAGCAAAATTCGGCGGAGCCATAACTCGACTGCTTGGTCGAACACCAGACAAGCTGCCTGCACGGGTGCCTGAGGAACCACATGGATGACTTCTAGATGGACGCGTTGGCTGAACCCCAACCGAACCATCTCCCAACTCAGAACCAACCCTTCGTCTCTCGGGGCTGCTATCCAACACCTCGTCAACCTTAGACACTCGAATTGTTGTCACCCTTAGTACCTTTCTGGTATACTTGTCACTATCACCTACAATGCGAGAAACTAACACGATCAAACTAGAAGCCCATCGGTAAACCAAACACCAAACTGGAAAAGGCAAGCAAGTCATCTAGCTCTGATTGATCTTGAGCCTCTCTCTCGAACAATTTCTTCATTTTGGAAGCTCCAGCCTCAGCTTCCCATTCAAAAATCTCTGTTGCTTGTTCTTCATCATGTTGTTGAGAGGTGTGAGTTGGTAATTTTTAAGATGGGGGTGGTGTTGACTCCTTTTGTGCAGATGGTAGTCTTGGACTAGATGCTCCTCTAGTATGGGCATTTCCACCAGCTCCTGGAGTGAAAGCCTCATCATCATCATCATCATCATCACTATCATCCATTTTAGTTAGATGTTCAGGGCGAGGGTCTTCAAAATTATTCTCGTCGATTTCCTCCTCATCGTCAGACACTAGATTGATCACTGTTGGCAAAGTGGTGACCTGCCCATTTACTTCCTCCTGCTCAGAAGGATAGACACTCATGCTTTTAGGCAGGCAGGCTTGTAAGACATCCGCCTCCTAGTTTCTTCATCCGCATCCAGAAATGCTTTTTCAAGCAGTTGTGCGATTTCTTCAAAAAATCCCTCATGCATAACCGCATCAAAGTTATAACTTTTTACATAGTAGGTGGCATGGATATAAGTCTCCAGAACCAAGGCTCTTTCTCTTCTAGCCTGGTTGTCTATCAAGTTGGTAATTTCTGTAAGATCCGCACGTCTAAGTTTCTGCCAGGACTTGAATAAATGGAGATGTTTCGTTATCGTCTTTTCTCTGAAGAACTCATCCACCTCATTAGAAGACGATGTAGAAGTTGAGGCTACAACACTTCAAGCCTGAAAGAAAGAGAAGCCTTTTAGATTTCAAAGACTTTAAAGTATTCTGAGTTTTGAAAGATGAATTCAGTTTCTCAAATACCATAGTTACCACTGCAAGCTCAAAAGGGTTTACCAAAGGAATGGCGGCCTCACATACTTCATTGCTAGGGTGATAAAAGGTAGTCTATTCCTCAGCAACTACTCTTTTGACTTGAACCTAAGGATAAAAATCAACACATTACATGGATAATCAAAATGGTATGTTTTTACAAACAATTTGGTTTTATCTGAGTTTTCACTTACCTCCGATTGAGGAGGCTCAAAAACAGCATGTTCAGAGACTTGTTCAGTCTTTGGAACTCTCTCTCGTGTTGAAGTCGGAGGGGCTTCATCAATATCCATTGGTACTTAATGTGAGATTAAGAAAGATTATTTAAAAATGAAAGTGCCAGCTTTCTGAAAGATATGTTGAGCAAACCTTCGAAGATGAAGGCAAAAAAAATGTTCTTCAGAAGCCTTAACGGTTCCTGGCAATTCCATTTCAATGGGTGATGTACACATCACTTCTCTTTCTATCGAAAACACATTATCAAGTAAGCAACCTTATTAAGAAGCAAGTAAGAAAATAATCACAACCTTCAGAAAATGATTATACATGTGTGACAGGCTAAGATATTTTTGGTGTTGAGGCTTGTGGAGCCTCTTCTTCTCTTTCTAAAGAAGGCTTTGCAGCCTCTTCTGGTGCTTGTGTTTCTTCATGGGCCTGTAACAAAGATAATTTATGAGTGACAAGTAATATACAACTAATTTTAAACAAGTCAGATGTAGACTTCTTTGCTACCTGAAGTGCTTGTAGTTGAGCTTGTGAATCCTCTTCTCAATTAGAAGATTCTAACACTTCAGACTCAAGTTCCCATTCTACAACTTTTTTGGACACATGTTTCTCTACAGGATTTTCTTCAGCATTTCTGTTGCTGGTGTTTTTTACTGCAATATTTCAGCAGATGGGTGTGAGATAGAAATGTTCATAACCGCATCTTGCAGCCCTTGTAGAGTGAACAAAATGCCATCATCCTCCATCACTACATCATCATCCGAATTCAGAGACTTTTGAATACTCTAATGAGCTCTGAATGGTTGTGGTTGTTGCTTCTTGTGTATCAATAATGTTGTCAGCAACCAAAGTCTTGGATGATTTCCCAGAAACTTCACCTAATGATGAACCAGATGCCTTCAATGCATCAGTGGTTTTCTTTGAAGTTTTGAAGATCTAAGTGAGAACCACATCATCATCAGAATCTTCTATGGTAGGTACAGAATTATCCATAATTCATGTAGTTTCTATGGAGAGAGAGAGAGCCTTCCACTATTTTTGCTCAACATCTCCTCCTCCCTAGACACATCTTCAATGATGGGAGTGGTAGATGGAACTTTAAGAATCTCTTGTGGAATTGGAGTACTCTCTGCAGGAGCCTAAGAAACCTTCTGTTTCTTAGCTACTCTCCTCTTGGTTCTTATTTTCTTAGGTGCAACCTCTTCAGGAGTCTTAGGCTCTCCTACAGCCTTTCTTTTTAGCCATTTTACATAGTTAAACTTCCATAGAATGTCACTGGTCTCAAGCTTCTCAGGGTTTCTGAGCTTTAGACCATATTTCTCCAGAATCCAACAAATCTTCAGTCCATAGATGAATGTGGCCTTTTTCAATCATAAAATCAAAGCTTCTGAGAGCTTTGATAAACTTCATGAACACGTACATACCCCAATAGAAAGGCCTTTCCTGTTGTTCCATGTGTTGGGACCTCATCAGATACATAGCCATCCATCTCTCCACGCTAATCTGATTTGTTCCACCCTTCAGACCGTCCAATGCCATGTGCAGAATGCAGGCTAGCACATTCCAGTGCTTGTATATATGTCTGACTCTAATATCTCCCAAGATAAAGGTTAAGGGAGTGTTTGCTATAGACATGTCAGAGAACTCTCTATAAGTCTCTTTGGCACCTTGTAGAAGGATTTCATCCTTGGAGCTCATCTCATAATCTTCGTCCTCATTGACCAAGCCAAAAATGTTATGAAAACATTGGCAATCCAGGTCAATCACAAGGTTTTGCACCTTGGTTTTAAGGGACAATTTTTCAGTACTGTTGACCAGCTTAATGGTCACTTCCAAGTTATTGTAAAACTCAAGAACATCCAGTGATGAAGTTTCAATGGGAAGGGCTGAAATGAATCCATTCAGATTTGCCTTTTCAAGCAACACCAAGACAGAAGTTCTATCCGCCTGCTCTAGAATAACTTCTTCCAGGTGTTTTTCCAAAAAGGCACCACCATATTGCATCATGTGGTTGGTGGTCCAGTGGTCTGGGTTGAAATCCCCTTGGAGTCTATTATTCGAGATCTCCAGATTTAGTGCTTGTTTTTCAGCAACAGCAGCAATAGTAGAAGCCTTAGAACATAAAGTACGTTTGGGAGCCATTTTATAGTGAAATATTATCTGAAATCGAGAAGTTTAAGATCTAGATTAGTGCTTCTTGTTCAGAAGACAAGAGAGAGCAGAAGTTGTTGCAGGTTTTCTTTGCAGAAAGTTAGAGAGAAAATGCTATTTTGATGCAAGTTTGGAACTTTGGATTTGCGAAAAGTGTTCGTCTTTTCTCTAAATCCTTTATATATAACATTAGGTACACAATAGTTACAAAATACATACATACAATATGCATTTGTTACTATGTACAATGCATTGGGTAGGTAACAAATAACGCTTTGCATTCAATGCAAGTGGGGCCAAAAATGTCTCTCTACAGTCAGTTTTATATCACCGTTTAATGTCAACTGTTGAGGCAAAGTGAAATATCCATCGATGGTTATCAATGCTTCTCCAGCAATAATTTCAATCAACAAATTTTATGGTGCCTTCATTATGGATTTTTGGCTTGGTGTAATCACAAGTCACTCTTGTCTTGGGAGAAGATAAAACCTTTGGATTTATCTTTCTGAGATCAAGTCTTGTTTTATGTGTGTTATCATATAAACGGTAAAAACACATAAACCTTGACATAGTTTGACTTTAGAGAATTGTACTTGTGTACTATTTTGTTCCCCCTCACGAAATTGTTATTACACCTTTCTGAGTTCCCGTCTCAGATACCAAAAATACACTTCCATAGTATCTGAATACCCGTTTCAAAAACTTTGAGTTATTTGTGTTATAATGCCATAGAGTTTCATGGATACCCAATCCAGAAACTTAGCAAATCTCTGTAAATTTGTTCTCATAAACCTTCGAGTCTTTTCAGTTCTTGGGTAGCTCAATCAATCCAAGACTATGCCTCAAATTCAAGAATCTACTTTCTTGCAATGGCTTAGTGAAGATAACTGCAAGTTGGTCTTCTGTTCCAACCTTGAGTATCTCTATATTGTGTTTCTCAACATGGTCTCTGATGAAGTGCTGTTAACATCAATGTGCTTGGTTCTAGCATGAAACTTGGGATTCTGAGTAATTGCAATAGCACTTGTGTTGTCATAGAAAATGGGATTTTTCTCTTTATTGAGTTCATAGTCTCTAAGTTGTTGTTGTATCCACAAAAATTTGTGATGCACAACACCCAGCAGCAATATATTCAGCCTTTGTGGTAGAAATAGCAATTGAATTTTGCTTCATGCTAAACCATGAGATAAGTCTAATTCCCATAAACTTGAGGTACTTTTCCTATCAAGCATAGATCCAGCATAGTCAACATCTGAATAGTCAACCAAACTCAAACCACTATCCTTGGGATACCACAATCCAACTTCTACAGTACCTTTCACGTACATCAATATTTTCATAGCAATATTGTAGTGTGATTGCATTGGATTTGTTTGCAATTTAGCACACACACCAACATTGAATATTAGGTCTACTTGCAGTAAGGTAGCGGAGTGAACCTATCAATTTCCTATACCTATGATCTTCAACACTCTTGTCAGATTCAGTATAAGTCATTTTGGTTCCTATGCTAATAGGTATCTTTGCATTCTTTTCAGATGGCTTAAGATTAAACTTGTTGAGCATATCCTTTACATACTTTTTTTAACTAATGAATATTCCATCATCAAGTTGCTTGACTTGCAACCCTAGGAAATAGTTCAATTCTCCCATCATGCTCGTCTCAAATTTACTTTTCATGAGATCAGCAAAGTCATCACAAAGTTGCTTGTCTTTAGATCCAAATATGATGTCATCAATATATACTTGAACTAAAAGTAGTTTCCCATCATGGTTTAAGGTAAATAAAATTTTATCAATTTCACCTTTTTTTAAAGCACTCTCTAGAAGGTATTTTGCGAAAGTGTCATACCATGCTCATGGTGCTTGTTTCAGTCCATACAGAGCTGTCTGTAACTTATAGACCATCCTACTTTCTGAGGAAACTTCAAAGCCTGGTGGTTGATCAACATAAACTTCCTCAGCAAGTTCACCATTTAAAATTGCACTCTTGACATCCATAAGGTAAACTTTGAAGTCATTATGAGGTGCAAAGGCTAGAAATAGTCTGATTGCATCCAATCTTGCAACTGGAGCATATGACTCAACAAAATCTAAGCCTTCAGTCTGGGTAAATCCCTTGGAAACCAACCTTGCTTTGTTTCTCTCAGTCATCTTGTTTCTGAAAACCCACATAGTTCCAATAAGAGATATTCCTTCTACAAATGGAACTAGTTTCCAGACCTTGTTTCTTCAAATTGATCCAACTCTTCTTGCATTGCAGAGATCTAGTCTTGATCATTTAATGCATTTTTAATAGTATTAGGTTCAACGTTTGAGATAAACCAACCAAAGAGAGAATCGGCATTTTGAGCTATTGCTCTCCTAGTTCTAACACCTTGATCAATTGGACCAATCACATCCATAGCAGGATGATCCCTAATCCATTTCATTATTGGCTTTGAACTAGTAGGGTCATTATCTACGTGATCTGGATGTGAATCACTAAGATTATGACTTGATACTTCTTTAGTATCAGTAAATATTTTGTACACTCGAAGTTCAGTATGAGAGATTTCTGGAATACAACTTTTAGAAAGGTTATTCCCAGAAAGGTCTCTATGATGAATATTCTCAGTTTTCATTTCTGGAATACTCACAGGAAATTCTTCATCATGTCTAAGAGTTATCTAGTTGTTACTAGGCATATCATGCTTTTCTTCGTCAAACTCATCCTCAATATTAATGACAGAGTTTTTCCTCTCTGGGGGTTCTTCTTCAGAATCCTTAATCAAGAGTTCTTTGCATATATCTGAGAGTTCTTTATCAAGGGGTATTTTCTTGCTTCCTTCATAGAATACCACATGAACAGATTCTTCAATCTTCTTTGTTCTCTTGTTGTATACTCTATAGGCTTTGCTATTCATAGAATAATAAAGAATAAACCTTCATATGCCTTTGGTTTAAATGTTCTCAAGTATTCTTTCCCATTATTAAGAACAAAACATGTACAACCAAACACCCTCAATTGTTAATGTTAGGGGGTCTACCAACCAAACGCTCATAAGGAGTTTGGTCATGGTGTTTGTGAATCAAACATCTGTTCTGAGTGTAGCATGTTGTATTTACAACTTCAACCTGATAAACATCACTTATTTCAGTGTCAGCTAGCATAGTCCTTGCAGCTTCTTAAGTGTCCTATTCTTCCATTCAGCAACACAATTTTGTTTTGGTATTCTTACAGAAGATAGTTGATGTTGCATACCTTTGCAGCTACAAAACTCTTTTATGTACTGGTTGACAAATTCAGAACCATGGTCTATTCTGATTGTAGATACCTTGTCATTTTTCATGACTTCAAGCTTATTGAGAAGTTTGGTATCTCCACCCTAGCATCAGACTTTTGTTTCAAAAAGACAACCCAAGTATACCTAGAGAAGTCATCTACAACAACTAGACCATACTTCTTGCCTGCATAACTAGTTACAGATGATTCAAAAAGATCCATGTGTAAAAGTTGCAGTGGTCTAACACAAGAATGTCTGGTTTGGGACTTGAAAGAGGTTTTGGATTGTTTCCCCAATTGACAAGCACAGTAGACACCGTCCTGTTTGATTGTTGTTTTAGGTATCCAACCACTAACTCTTTCTTAGCAAGCCTATTTAGAGTTTTGAAGTTCAAATAACTTATTCTCTTGTGCCATAACCAGTTCTCTTCAGTGTGACCTGATTGACTCACCATGAGACATTCTTCAGTTGTGGTAGATGACTAATCAGCGACATATAGACTTCCTTTCCGCCTAGCAACCAAGACTGTTTGCTTTGACTCATTGTCAATCAATTTGCAGAACTTCAATTTTATTTTCACCGAATATCCTCTATCTGCAAACTGGCTCATGCTTGGAAGTTTGTATTTCAAACCTTTAACATGTAATACGTCAGAGATTGTGAGGGACCCAAATTTGACGTTGCCAAATCCTATAGAAGGATTTAATTCTCCTCCATCAAACCTGATATTTGATCCTGTGTTACATATTTTGTAATCAACCAAGTTTGCTTTGTCTCCTGTCATGTGCTTCCCGCATCCACTATCAAATAGCCATTGAGCTTTAGTCCATGACGTATTCTGCACAAAACAGGAAATCAGAGTTAAGTTCGTGTTTCAAAAATAGAACCACTTAGACTTAACGCTCTTCCTGTGGGAATCCATTTCTGAATGAATTTCTTAGGATTAGGTTTTTGTCTACTTGGAACATTTTTTGTCTACTTGGAACATAAGGAGGAATTCTGGTATCATTGGATTTCGGGTCAATTTTCCTTCTTGGAGTATTCCTTGGTGTTCCTCGTGGTGACTTCAGAGACTTGTCAGTTTTATGAGATTGCTTTTCAGCAAGCTTAGTCTTACTGACCAAGTTTCTTCTAGCCTTGGCATTCAGATTTTCAGTGGCTTGAGATTGATTCCACTTCTGATAATGCTATAAGAAATTCTAGCTTTCCACCATCGCGCTTGTCCTTCCTTATATTGTTGCATTAGGACTTTCCCTATAGCATGATAGGTAATACCATTTAGAGCACAACTGGCTTTCTGAACACGATTTTACGCAGCCTCACTAGAATGGTATAGTAGAAAATACACCCAAACCGGCGATGCTTCTCTTCCTAGTGATACAACATTGCAGATGATCACAAGTTAAAGGATCATGTTTCTTTTCAGAAACTTTTTCCACATATTTCTTTGGGACTTGTTGTTCCATCAAAGGTTTGGTAATAATTACTTTACCTTTGTCAAGAACCTTAGCTTTCTGATCAATGCTATAGGTTTCTTTGGAAACTTTTTGTTGACTTTTCACAAAGGTCAACCTTCCATCACTCTTTCTCAGAGGAGTGGAATTACTTGATTGAGAATCAAGTCCAAGTCCTCCTTTCTCAGAAGGATCAATCAAATATGAGTGAACCTTCGTGAGAGTGTCACTAGCTTTGACAAATGACTTGAAAGAAACTTCCTTCTTTCTGAGTTCTTCATTTTCAGAAAGAAGTTTCTTCAACTTCTCATTTAGTTCATTCAAGGCTAGCTCATGAGAATTTTCATTCTCCGATATCTATGATTTTAGAGATGCTATTTCAGCATCCTTAATCACAGATACCTTGGTCAAATTAGAAATCTCTTTTTCAAGAGTTCCTTTGCATTCTTCTAGAATTTTGGTCTTTGACTCAGAACCAAAAATTCTCTCTCATATCAATCAAGTTCATTCTTGACCAATTCCAAATCCTTAATGACATCATCATCACTTTCATAATACAAGAATTGTGAAGTATTTATCACCTCATCAGCCATAAGACATTCTTCAATGTTGGAGATATCGGGACCTACGATCTCAACAACTCCACACAAATCATTCTTCTTTAGACCAAAGTCGATACCATCATGAGTTATCCCGCACAATTCTAGTGATGGTAATTTTAAGTCTTCTGAATCCTCACTTTCAGAATCTGACTCAATATCCAGAGTATCAAGTTGAATTTGGATCTTCTTTCTCTCTTCAGTGAGCAATGCCCTCTGAGTTCTTTTGAATGTTCTTCTCTCCTTTTTGTCACCCGTCTTAAGCTTGTTAAAACCAGGACAATCATGTTTGATGTGACTGGGTTTCTGACAATAGAAGCAGATGTAATTTCCAGTCTCAACAACTTCAGTACTAACAGCTTTTGGAGCAGGATTGTTCAGAGAGTTGTTAATTTAAATGTTCTTGTACTGATGATAATTAGGACCAAGATGCTTCTTCCGCTTCTCTTTTGCTTTTCTCCTTTCAATCTCTTAACTCACATATTTCTTCATGTGACGCACTGCAAGAGCATTTTCTTCAGACACTTCCTTGGTATCCTTCTATTCAGAAGTACCTTGGGTAACTAGAGCAACACTTTGCAACTTTTCAGCTGCAGCCAATCCTTGTAAGTTTGTCTCATAGTTTACAGTGACCAAATGTGAAATAAGTTCTACTGGAGTGATTTGGGGCAATCCTTGATTGAAGTAGAAGTACTGGGTATGCTCCCAATTCTGGTTCAAACATCTGACAATGATTTTCACCTTCTCAGAATTTGAATGTCGGTCACTTTCTCCAAGTGCAGCCATATCACTCATGAGTGTAGTAAACCGAAAATCAAGTTCTTCCAGAGTTTTAGTGGGACCAAGATTGAAGTTTTGGAATTT
This sequence comes from Plantago elongata, assembly GCA_036897095.1. Lineage (NCBI taxonomy): Eukaryota > Viridiplantae > Streptophyta > Magnoliopsida > Lamiales > Plantaginaceae > Plantago > Plantago elongata. The sequence goes on from JAYMSP010001187.1 coordinate 29,385, forward strand.
TAACTTCAAAACCTCGAACTTATTTTCCTTGGTTTTCTCAGTTCCGGCACAGATATCTTCAATCATTTTCCAGGCAACTTTCACCATCTTTGAACACCACAGTTTCCACTATATATGCTTAAGTGTCGATCGAATGATGATGTTACGAGCTTGACCATCCAACCTGTGTCGCTTGGCATCTTTCGATGTCCAAAGATCAATAGGTTTATCTTCGTACTCAACTTTTCTAGCAGCAGCACGACCACTATCACTAGTGGAAGTGTCACTACCTTCAGCATCAGCGTTTCTCCGACCATCAGATACTCCAATCACGTGCTTGAGCTGTCTGATTTTGATTGGTCCTTCCGTGATGACATAGATCATCTCATCACTGATTGCCTCAAGATGCAGCATCATGTTGTTCTTCCAATTCTCGTAATTCTTGGGTTTAAGAACCGGAGCATCACTCAAAGACATACCCTGCACACTTAACACACATTTAAAACGACCTCGGAAAGCGACAAAAACTTTACCTATCTGGGGGATCGGGGTTCAGTGCAGAAGGCTTGGGAAACTCTTGCTCTGCTACCACTTGTTGGTCCAGATAATGGCAAAGGAAAAGACTAGAGGGGGGGGGGGGTGAATAGTCTTTTCAAACTTTTGTCGATAAACACAATTTCTCAGATACTTGTAGGTATCTAAGATTTATAAAGAAAGAGTGGAAGCCTTTATGCGATAGATAAATGAGTTTGTGCTTAGAAAGAGTAAATGTGTGTGTCTGTGTTGCTGAAATGTAAATATAGAAAGTAAATGACACACCAAGTATAGTGGTATCTGGAGGTGGCGTAATACTCCAACTAATCCACTCGGCCTTCAGAGACCTAGAATCCATTAGAACAGATAATTGAGTTCTCCTTACAATTGATCATGTTATAAGATTCCTATAACAAATGGTTCCTAACCAAATATTCCCCCTGAGTTGTTCCCCATCTTCTTAAGCCAAGTACTTCATGTATTTAAGATAACCTTGGATTTATTCCTTGATTTACCAAATCAAGTAGATCTTGTACTCCATGCCTTGATGGTGTTGGTTATATGTTGATTGTCAGGTAAGCTTCTCTTTATAACTTTTCAGCTATGTTCTGAGAATTGTAGTAAGAAAGATTGAGAGAATACTTGCTTGATAGTTGATATGATCGTAGTTCATGTGTGTATTTCTCATCTTCTAAGTGGTGATATATATTGATGAATTTGATATTCGTTTGAATAGTATCCGTTAGACATATTTCAAATTCAATCCGTTATATCTTGAAATTAGTACTCGCATGCGTATATCACATTTTAGAGAGTTCCGCAGAAGGATAGTAACATTTTTCTCTAGGATTAAATGCAGTGTACTATATTTCGTCATGTAGTCTCAACGGATGCATGTAGCTTTCTGAAGCATCACATGTTCCATCTCTCAGAAACTTGTTGTCTAATAAACTTGTTGTGATTGTGTTTTGTGGTCTTTATATGACTTTCTCTAAGTAACAATTTGATGAGACTTCCTCCTTTGTTTTCAGGACCTTTGTGCAAAAGGTCTTCTCCGTTGCTTGGATGCCTTCTTCTTGGTCTTCTTCAAGCTAAATAAAAATTACATTCAGAGACCTAACATCCTAAGCTATCATACTTGGTGTATTTTTTCTTTACAATGGTCAAGTGACCTAGAGTTTAAACACCTTTATGTAACTAGGATAAGTCATTGTGCAGAGTGATCAAAAATACTAACAGATATTCCTAACAACTATGGTATGAAAATTTGTTACATTTTAAAGAAATGTTGAGTTGTGCTCAAAGAGAACTTGGACATCCCAGTGACCAACACTTTGTACCGACACGCTCATGAGGAAGCCTTGAAAAAGGATGCCAAAGATGAGTTGGTTGCTCAGGGAGAAGGGCATCTGAAGAGATACAATTGAGGTCTAAATTGCAAAGAAACCAAGAACCAATAAACATAGGGCAAGGAAGAGGATACAACTTGTCATTGATGACACTCCTCAGCCAGAGAGGGAAACACAAGATGTTGAGGCCCAACAACCCCTTCCAGTCCAGAAGGACTCCAATTCAGAAAGGAGATCCTTGAGCTTAGGCAAGATGCCAGAGAAATCTGTAATGAGCTCAATGAAATCGATGAGTTTGTCCCAGACATTGATATGGACTCAGAGGATGATGTGCCACTTCAAATGGTACTCAAAATCTCACGGAAAGAGACACGTGGTAGAGCCTCTAGCTCTGTTTCACTGACCAAGAAAGCTAAGGTTGCAGAAGATGCAATCCCATAGAGGTCAGTTGAAGATGTCACACCCCAACAGGAAGATGAAGGCTTGGCAGTTGAGGACATAATGATGGATGATTCTGACATGGCTTCCACATTCAAGTTGCCAACAGACTTAATTACTGAAGAAATTCCTACACCTGAGCTGGTTCCTCAACCTTCTGAGACTTGGAACTCAGAACGTTCAAACATATGAAAGGTCCGTAGTACCAGAAACTTTAAGCCATGAATTGGAAGCCACATTGCCTGAAGATACACAGGTAACAAGAGTATTCTATATCTAACTTGTGAAACATTTGAATAATGTTTAACTTGTTACTCATAAACTTCCTTTGTTACAGGCTTTCATGGAGACATCACATCAGGGGGGAGATATTGTGCATACCCCTCTGAATGAAGAAGAGGTTCCTTCAACCTCTGTACCACAAGAACAAGAGCATGTGCAACATGTAGTCAATTGTCTCTGAAAAGAAACAATTTTGTGCTTATCAAAACTCTTATGTGTTTCTAACTTCATATTGTCTCTATATAGGCTCCAACTAAGAAAGCTATTGAAGTGGTGGAAACGCCACAAGCAAAAGAGATTCAAGAGGTTGAAAAACCTTCTGAAGAAATTGTTTCTGAGCATTCCACTATGGAGGTATGTAAAATAAGAATCATTTTCTCTATGAATAACTTGTGAAAATCAATTTGCTTAATCAAATGCTTTGCTTCGAATAGGTTCATTCTGAAGGAAAGGTGACTGGGGACATTGTTCCGACCTCCATAGCACCTATGAAAATAGACGCAGCCGCATTGGCTAAGTCTCCAGAAAGGTTGCAAGAGACCACTCCGGATTATGAATTAATTGATTCTGAGCTTCCTAACATGGAAGTAAGTGAAATTCTCACAAACATATATCTTTCCAACAAACTTCTGTAGAACATTTCTAAGCATTAAGTTTGACTTTAATTCTCAGGCTCAAGCAGAAAGAAAGGTTGAAGAGGAAGCAGCCACTCCTCTGACCACGGTATCTGAAACACCTATTGCTCCAGAGGTCGAAGTTAATGAGCTTATGGATAGACATGTATGCTCAGAAATACTTAGACTTCTCTATTCTCAAATAACCACAAGTAAGTTTCAATAAAACTAACTTGAAACCTTTCTTTCTGGCTCAAGTGATACCAGTGATCGATGTGGAAGTACCACTTGATCTGCTGCAGATTTTCCAGAAAATCACCATGAAACAACATGTGAAATGCTTTAGGCAATGGAAAAAGCTTAGAAAGGCTGACTTGACAGAGCTTGCCAAGGTGATTGAACACAAAAAGAGAAGGGTAAGAGCCTTCGATCTGGAGAACTACGTTCATGCGATGCTTCCCATAGAGGATTACTCTCATTAAACACTGATGCATGACGATTTCACATATGACGTTGGGAAGAAGCTGATGGATGCCTTCAATGATGCAAATGAAGAGACCAGAAGACAGATGGCTCTAGGCCCTGCATTGCCTAAAACACTAAGAGTTTATCCTTCAGATAAAGAGGAAGTAAACGGGCTAAGGATTACACTACCTACTGTAATCAACCCTAAAATGATGTTGATTCTTCATCTGAACATCCAGAATGAGGTGATAATGACCCATCGGATGATGAAGACGATGATACTCCAGCACCAGAGACTGGTGGAATGGCACAAGGGAATGTCGAAACAGGGACTCCACCTACTCCAGACACTACTCAGAAAGACCCACCATCATCACATAACCACCTCCAGCTGACCAGCTAGACCAACATAACTCAAACGATAATAATCAACAAGTTGATCCCTCTGAAGAACTTAAGGCTGTGGAATCCAGAGTTGCAAAACTCAAGGAAATGTTGGAAGAAGAATGAAAGCTCAGTCAAGAGTACCAATCTCTGATTGAAGCTAAGGAAGCCCAATTGCTGATAAAATAGGAAGAGAATACTAAGGATAAGACACTCCTTTTTGAAAAGCAACAACTTAAGAAAGATATCGATGCCACGACTGCAAAGTTGAATGCTCTGGTGACAGACGATACAGAGCATGATGCTAAGGCTGCATCAGATAGGCCAATTATACCATCATCTTAGAAAGACAGTGCGTAAAGGCAAAATCATTGTTGGGCTCGATATTATTGACCAGAATGATCACATATACGTGACCACTGACGATGATGAGACACATGATATGGTTCCAGAAGAGGATGCACTTCTTCTTAAGTTATGCTTATAAAATCATAAGGTATGAGAAAGAAAGTCAGCCTCACTGGCCTTGGAACAAGGTTTGGAATTCTCAACTTCACCCAAGAATTAAATTTTTTTGTATGGTTAGCTAATCTTAACATACTCAATATTGATGTCAGACTTTCTAATCAGGGTAGAATAGATATTGCCACTTGTGTTGTATAATATTTGTTGATGAAACTTTAGATAATCTGATTTTCTCTTGTCATAAGTTTGATAGGCTTAGATTCTTGCTTAACATACATTATCCTAATGATAGTTCTTTTGCCAGAATTTATTTAAGTTTGCCACATAACTCTTTACTACAATTTAATTTTACAATATTTGCTTGGATTATTTGGCAAACTAGAAATAAATTTATCTTAAAAGGAAAGATGTGAACTCTAGACTCTAGTGCTCTTCATAAGCTTTTCTTAAGCACTAAAAAGGACTTAAAATCCTATTTCCTGATCATATTGATAACATGCATCACATCTCTTGTAACTGGAAACCTCCTGAGGCAGGACTGGATTGTAATAACACTGATGGTTCTGCAATTGGTAATCCTGGTCATGCTGGAATGGGATGTATGTTAAGGGATATTGGTGGAAAGTTTATTAGAGTTCAGCTTCTTATCTTGGAATAACTTATAATAATACTGCTGAACTGGAAGCTGCTATATTGGGAATTAGATTGGCTGAACAACTTGGAATTGAAGATTATATTTTACAAACAGATTCTAAGCATGTTTTTATAACTGCATTAACATAATTCAACAACCAGCATGGAACCACAAGGCACTAGTAGAGGAAATCAATAGTAAGATCAACAATGGTGGGAGAAGAATTCTGCAATGGATTTAGAGGGAAGAAAATGATTGTGCAGACCTTTTGGCCAAGATTGGCAGTAATTATGATTTTGTGGATTATCAGACCAGGACCGTCTTCCAGAATTGAGGGGCCTGTACAAAAAATTAAACGAGGCCCAACACTATATGCGATATTAAGTAAAAAAATTTATAAATGTGCAACCAGCTTGAATTGGTCGGAAGTTAGTCTGTTTCACTCAATAGAATTGGTTGTGTCATTTTGGGTGGTTGGTCTCTCCGTGATGGTGTCATTACTTTATTTATGATATATCAATAAAACTCTAGAAAATCTAGCTATTGCTACACCAAACTCCTATCTTTTGTAATCCCTAAATACCCTGCTCTATCAGTGGCTTGCTTA
>JAYMSP010001188.1:0-35112 GCA_036897095.1 Plantago elongata
ATTTTTCATGTTACTGCTTGCTTACCTTTGGAGTTTCATTTCTTACTACACAAGTCTATACGAAACTTTAAGAGAGTGTTTTACCCTAATTACTTTCTTTGCTTCCCAATGAAATCTACGGAATTTTACTTTTCAAACTCTCCTTTTACACGTTATTTAAAATCACATAACCTACAGGGTTTTCAATTTTTTTTATCGTAATAAATTAAATCATTGATTGATTTTCTTCTCATGTAAGTGTATGTTGCGTTGTCAAGAGCGCAAAGATCGTCATCGATAAGGGAATTAATAAGGTCACCAACAATAGATTCCGATGACCACAAAAAGATACGAAATAGTGTATACAAAGAATCCTACATTATCAAAGCTAAGATGATGTGGCAAAATAATCATAAACTTTTTCGTTACGATTGTGAATGATAGTTTTTAGCTTTTATCCTTCAACTTATATATTATTATCTTTGAATTAGGAAACATATAAACTTTAATTCTTTAGTTACGATTGAGAATGATACATTTTCTTATATATTTCTTATCTTCTATATATTACACATTTTTATAACATTAACTGTTTATCATAAGTTTACATTGATATTGACGTAATTGTACAAATTCATAACAAATACTATAACTTAGTGAACCATAAATAAAGATCGGAAAACACCGCTTTACACGCGTGACTTCCATTCTAGTTAACTGTATATGTAGATACTAGTGAAAAATAAAATTAAAAAAATCAAGGCAATCGCGTAAACTTTTGATTCAATTGGGCTTCCAAGCAGAGTAGTCTTAATAGGGGAGCGGTTTGGGCCGGTGTTCTCTCTAAAATGACAATTCAAGGAGCGACCAGTTTCCTTCATCCTCATTGAATAAGCCTGAAATGACGAATTTACCCTCACACCTTCCTTTTTGCATTGTGTCTCTTGGCCTGCCAGAAAGTACGAAGCCACCAAAACTCATTTCTTTCTAATCCCATTGTTCATTTGTTTTCCCCTCTCATCTCTCTAATCTCTCTCTCACCTTCTGGCTCCGGCCTCCACCGCACAACCCGACCGTCCGACCTACCTCATATCGCCGCCTCACCACCACCACCCGACCTACTTCCGATACCAGCACCACCCATCTCCACCTTCCATCGTCAATGCCCTCCCACCACCGCACCACCCACCTTCCACCACCGTTCTTCCACAACAACCGCACAACCACCGTCCCTCCCACCGCACCACCACCAAATCTGAAGACCCCCCACCCTTTCACCGCTCCTCTCCCCACCACTGCCCCTCCGCCTTCCACAAATCCACCATTCTCCGCCCACCCACAACCACTACGACTGGGAATTACATCGAGAGTCTCTTCCATGATTTACTCAAAATTGGATAGAAGAAGGCTTGCTGGCTTTATTTTCTAATTCAATTTTTCTATGTTTTGTTATTTTCAAGCTCCGACGACTTTTTTCTTCCCTTTTTTACGTTTGATGTATTTAGATACATTCAGGGAAAAAATTGTCATGGGAGCGAGCGTTACTCATAGACTAAATTTTTTGACTATATCGATCACACTAATTTTATAATAAAGTATTACAAATTCAATAAATATAATCTATTTATAATATAATACCATTATATTCAAGAAATAAAATAAGAAAATTTCTTCCTCGGATGATTTTCAACTTTTTGTAGATATTTGCTCAGAACTCAGTTGAGAGTAAGTGATTATTGAAAACGGGTCCAACTCAGAATTTGAAACAATCTACTACTAAGAATCAAAATTTTGTGATTTTTTTCTTTTGAAAAGGGTAACTAGAGTTCATCATTATCCAATTGAACTTATGAGCAAACTGGAAAATTGAAGAAAAGAAACAAAAAAGGACGAATTGGGTGTAAGTCAAATTCTAGAAAATGTCACAATTCCACTAAGCAAACGAAGTAGACAAGTTCAAGAAAACTGCAATTTTTAGCTATTTTTTTTTGAATTGTAACAAATGTAACCTTGCAAGAAATGGAGCAGTATAGCGAAATGGATAATTAATGGATTGTTCTCAGTTTTTTTGTCTAAGGAAACATGACGAATTACAAATGAACCTCTCAGTTGTACAGTAGTTTACACAATTATTTGAACAAGTAAACATGTAATATTATTAAATATATTAATTCAAGAGGGGCATATTGGTAATTTCAGAATAAAAATCCAGGGGCAACAATTGATGTCCCTTGCTCTTATTGCATCCGTGCGTGGATACATTTAGTTTAATACCTTATAATTTCTATAATTTTGAATGCATATAGGACCTTACTCTTTACATTTTCGTTGTATTATGGAATTGTATAAATCTTGTGAGAATGAATGTTGGACCGTTTAGAATACAGTTGGACTGTATCATGTTAATGTAAAGTACAATAAATATATATAAAATTGTATATTAAAACTAAAAAGTACAATCCGGACTGTATATTTGGTTCGATTGTATATTTTAATTATATACGAAGTTACAATATAATAAGCTCGTTATTTAAATGGGTATTTTGCTTGAGCAGGTACACTTAAATCCATCTGTGTAAGCTCGTAACTATACTAACTTTACTGATAATGTGTCTGACCATTTTAGGCAAAAAAATGAGGGCAATTTGGACAGAAAATTGAACAAAAATGCAATTGGTCGTTATTTGCAATGGGGATACTTACGGGTGGACCTATCTGAAACTACACCCTCAAATTGGTAATTCAACAGTTCCACCGAAAATAAAATAATTTTTCATTTTCAAACGTCTTAACAAAATGAAATAATTTAATATTTATGTAAATAAATTTACAATACAATCTATTTTTAATCACACATTATTGAATCTACATGTACTTTTATATCTCAAACTTATTCTTAATAACATATTATATATTTTATTAAAAACTGTGTAAAATCTAATTATTTTGTTATTAATGGAACGGATGGAGTATTTAGCACGAATTTACCCTCTTAATAGGGCCACCGGGCAAAACTGACCCATCTCCCATTTAGTTGGATTCATTCGTCTGTGTATTGGGCTTTGTTCCGGGCTCAAGAAAATTGAACCAATCATCTACAGACGCGATAAAGTGGATGTGGAGATTCCAGGATCACACTTTGGCCCCATACCAAATTATCCAATTTTGATACAGTAATACCCTCGCCGCGGATATTCGCACCGCGTGAACTATTGACACACATTTTTTTTTCTTTTAAATTTTAATTCATACATCATAATAAAAGTAAATACATCAATATATTATAAGTAGTTATTAGTCCCAAAAGTAATGGTTTTTCACCACTTCCTTAATTCTAGGTCATATAAAATTATATTTAATTTGTTAGTTTAATGTTTACACACACACACAAACACACACACACACACAATTAAATGGAATTTAGTACGTATGAAATTTTTACAGTGATTTTTATAGTTTTTATTATATATTATTTGACAAATTTATAAATAGTATGTATTCGTATAATTAAAATGATGCATTTTTCTTTTTATGGTATGAACTAAAAATTAAAAGAATAAGAAATGGTGCATTTTTCTTTTTATGGTATAAATAGTATGTATTCGTCAAGAGGTCACGCGGTGTAGTATCTAGTGATCCTTGATACGCAGTACCCGCCTGCTCGTAAATAATTATGCATTAAATAAATAAATAAAAATATTAAATTTATTTACCCAACTTTCTAAGTTCCATGATGATACGGACCTTTTTATTTACAATAATAAAAATATTAAGTTAGAGTGTGATAATACACACTTATCTTCTAGATTTAGTATATTCATATGTTGAGGAGAATTTCTAAGCACTAATTCATACTTTTTGGAACTAATAACTAAATTAAAATTTTTAAATAGTATTAGTATAGATGATAAAATTACTCCGTGTAATGTAGATGAGTACAAGATAATGAGAAATCTACATATGTTGTTTAGGATAATTCTACGAACTACTCTTTAATTAAAAAACAAGTATATGATATATAATTTGATCAGGCTCTTACATAATATGTATAATTTATTTCTTACCCTATGTATGTCCATTTTTCATCCACGCCCTAACTAGAATATTGAAGTTATCAAGACCACACTCTGATAGCACTTGTACACTTGTTTTGTAAGAGTTCGACACTGTGAGTACTTTATTGGACGGGATTCATCTCTACGATTACGTGCATTAAAATGATACACATCGATTGATCGATTGATTAAATTAATCAAGTCTCTTAATTAATGAACAATGCACAATAGTAACATTTAGCTCCGATATACCTAACATGACATTCCAGATGAATAATCTACCATAATCAACTGAGTTCAAATTTAAACTATCCGAAATGTTCACGTATATAAGTAAATTCATTCTAACCATCAGTTCGGTCGCAACATGTATTTATAAATGGTAAAGACAATTAAAGAAGAAAGAGGGTGTTAAATGTAATTGAAGAAAATGAAGCAAACCCTAGAAAGCCTTATCCATAAAAATCTAACAAAACTGCCCCTACAATTTGTGCTGTGCTATCTCCTGGCAAATGAAAATATCTATCTTCCATCCCTCTATTAAAATCTCCCCAAAACCCCAAAGATAAACGGACATCCCATCTTCTCATTTCATTTCTACGAGTGAAGTGAAGCACCGAAACCTTATCTTCTCCTTCTTCTTCACTCTCACACCAAAACCTCAGCTCCAGCCATGTCTGCCTCACTCCATCTCCTCTCACTCACCCCACAATCCCTCGCCCTCCATCACTCCTCCGCCTCTCCCGGTGCTCCCGCCACTTGCCTCTTCAACCCCGTCTCCCTCAAACCTCAGCCAAACGTATTCCTATCCCTTTCTGCCGTTAACTTACACTCGCACGTCGGCTCCAGGTTCACCAGACGCGTGGCCATTTCGTCGGAAGTTGACGAGGAGGAGGAAGAGGAGGAGGAGGAGTACTCTAGGTCCCAGACCAATTTCTCGCCGGACTTGAAGCTGTTCGTTGGAAATTTGCCGTTCGATGTTGACAGTTCAGCTCTTGCTGGCTTGTTTGAGCAAGCTGGAAACGTTGAGATGGTTGAGGTACTGCAGTTTATCTTTTAGCACGTCCAATTCAGTTTAGTTATCACTAGGATTTGAATTTCGTATCTTACTGTTTAAAGTATTGGTAATTTGGTATTGTGCTGATTAGTTTATTGTATATATATATGTGCATAATTGAAGTTTTGTTTGTATACAGTATTTTTATAACTTTGTAATCCTAAACGTTTATGCAGTTTTGTTAATTTGAGTTTATGGATAAGTGTTTTTTTTTTTTTTTTTTTTTTTTGTCATTTGTTAATGCATTTATACATGTGTAATCTTGAGCTGTATGTTGAAGTGTAATGTAAGGAACTTGTTACTCCTTAATAGAAGCAGTATGTTTTTAAGAAGAGATTGAATAGAATAACCATCCAGTATTAAGCTTTAGCTCTTCAAGAACATATCAATTTTATATGTTGCTACTTTGTTATATAATGTATTGTGTACTTGTCTTGGCTTTTGAAGCATATTGTGATAATGTAATTGATGTATTATGGAATTCTGCAGGTTATCTATGACAAGGTCACTGGAAGAAGTCGTGGTTTCGGTTTCGTAACTATGTCCAAGATTGAGGAGGTTGAAGCTGCAGCTCAACAATTCAATGGATATGTAAGCTTTCATAATTTGGATATAGATGCTGACATGCTATTATATTACTGTCCCTTGTTGTTGAATTAATATGGTCTTTTCTTCTTTCAGGACATGCAAGGCAGAACTCTGAGGGTGAATTATGGGCCAGCTCCAGCGAAGAGAGAAACTCCGGCATATGGCAGCAGCAGGCCCCCCAGGGGAGGTGGAGGTTCTGACAACTCCAACCGAGTCTACGTGGGTAACCTTGCATGGGGAGTTGACAACCTTGCACTGGAGAACTTGTTCAGTGAGCAGGGTAATGTCAAGGAAGCCCGAGTGGTTTATGACAGAGAAACTGGCAGATCAAGGGGTTTCGGTTTTGTTACTTACAACTCCCCTGATGAGGTGAACAAAGCCGTCGATCAACTGGATGGAGCTGTAAGTTTCCTGTTTATCTATATGCTTGTAAATTTTCCTATTTTTTACCATGAATATTATTAATATTATAGATGCTTAAGAGTTTAACCAAACACAGCAGAGCTGGTCAATCTTATCCTAATAGGCTAATACCCTCAGAGGGTTGGACACTTGTTTTATGCTTTTATAGGGAAAGTTTTAGACAGTCTTGCTCTTGTAATGTGGCCTGAGTTCACATGCGCCCCTTTTATGTTTAGTCCTCATATCTTAACTGTTGGTGCAGGACCTAGATGGTAGACCTATTCGAGTTAGCCCTGCTGAAAGTCGCCCAGCCCGTCAATTCTAATGATGAAACATTCAAGGCCTTCCAATTGGTGAATGATGCAGGGTATTTTTCTAACTTAGCAAACATGTTCTTTGTTTCATCAACTATGCATGTTTTATTTGTGGGATTAAAGTTAAGTTCACACGGGTTACCCTTTGCATATAAAATTAACTGAGTTTTTCTCTTTTGGTTTTCTTGCTTCTTGTACATGTATGTTATACACATGTTAAACTCTTCATTTTTCTCGTGAGGAAGAACTCGAGTTGATTTCTTTCTTCCACTATGAGACATTCTCACTTGACCTACTGTACATGCAACAGGGATATAAAGAGCGGCGTCAATCTTTGTGGAGGTGATCGATCCATTTTGTGGTGGAAGAACTTGTCATCTGCACTGAATCCGCATCATAGGACTGGAGTTAGAGAGAGTAGTGGGAGCCAACCGACGTCTAATATATTGCAATGTACCTGAAAGAATGAATTTGTAATATCACTGTTTGGTAGAATACAATTAATAGGTAATTTGGTTTTTTGGTTCATGTGATGTGAGGAGCAACTTTCTTATCAACTATATTATGCAAGTTAGCTTTACTCCTTTGCCGGATCATTCAGTTTAGATGCCTTGAGGAGTCATCTGGCATTAGATTAATCAATACTTCAAATTCCCAGTAGAAGGTAAAAGTTGGCTTACTTACTGTTTGAGTAATGTGACTTCACATCGCCTGCCGGTCTCTACGATGTAGGCAAGGCAGCACAGCGTTAGTTTACCATTTATGAGTATAAATGGTGTCTTGGTACAGAAGTTCCTACAATACATCGCAAATCATAAGATCAGACACTAGAATAGCCAATTGCAAGATGTCATCACGAGGAGATATTTTCATCAGCTTTTAACTGGGTCGTACACCCATAGTTAAGTCCCTTTTCCAGTTTATACAAATTTGTAAAATTACAAGTTTCCGTGAATGTTGAAAATCTTATAATATTGTATATTAATTCTGCGATTTTATAAATTATAATTTTTTATATATTTATAAATTATATTAATTTTGCGACGTAAAACTCTTAATACTTATCGAATTTTCAGGATGGTTTATATTTCCAGTGTAATCTTAAATAAGCAACAAGTGTTAACAACAGGTTAACAGAGCAAATTGTCAATTACTCTCTTAACCTTCTATAATGAACCTAAATAGCTAAACTATGCATCAAATTGTCAATTGATGGTTGGAATTAGGATTTGAGTTAAATTACTTTGATTTTTTTGTGTTGTTAATCATTATATACAAAAATGCAACTCGAATTGAGATAATTCAATATAAATTTTGAGCTTAATAATTCATAACTATTCATAGAATTGATGCGTATTTTTAAGTGAAAAAATAAAATAATTGATTAATCAAAAATATTGTAGTAAATTGTCATACTTTTAGCGAGAAGTGAGTAATTAATTAATTTTTAAAACTACGTGTTTGGTGTGTGATAGATTTTTTTAGTAATGTATAAAGTTTTATAAAATTGAGAGAATTTATCAAATATTTTATTGAAAAGACAATGGATCCATCAATCTAATTGAACTTCTCAATTCTTTCGGCATTAGAGCTATTTATTTGGAAAATAATAAGAATACAATTGTGTACTATATATTTAAAGAATGTGTATTATATATGAAGAAATCAAGAAATAAATGGCCCGTTTTGTTTTCTTGGAGAATCAAATGAGAATGGATGTGAATTAAGTAAATTTAAAAAAAAGATAAAATAGAGAAAATAATAAAGTGGTCTGAACTCTGTATATGTCAATTCCCTTATATATTTGCAAAGTGCACACCACTTAACAATACGAAAACAAAAGTGATATCGTGCAAGTATTGATAGGACCATAACAACTATAGCGAATTAGGGAATGTATGAATTGTATTAATTTATTATTTACAGTTATTTGTAATTGTTTTATTATACTCATATGATTAGATTAGTTAAAAGAGTCCGTATTGCAGGAGATCCCTACATTTTGGAGAGTCTCGAAAGTCCCCTTCAAATGATAAAATTAGATAATTTTTCATTTTTTTCGCAACTTGACTTTAGATTAATTTTCGCGGATCTTTTTGAGCCAGATTCATTAAAAACGGATCAAGTAAAAATTAAACAATAAAATGTATAAACTAAACAATAGTGTAAATTTAATATAATGTAAAAACTAGATAATTCATTTTATATAGTAGATAATATAATGTAAAAACTAGACAATATAGATTACACCAAATAAAATTTATGTACAAGTAATAAAACTAAACAATGTCATTTATAAAATTAGACAATATAGTTAAAAAACTAGACAAGTAAAAATTAGACAATACATACTAAAAATAGACGGTTGAACACAAATGCACGATATAAAAATATAACACGAAAAATTAAATAAATATTAATAAAAATTAAAACACATACTATTTATATAAAAATTAAATAATATATATTAAAAATTAGGACTATCTAAATGTAAGGCGACTGAGACCTAGGATAGTTAAAATGGTATATAAACATTGTAAACTGACTATTATGAACTAAACATGGTAAATAAACTAAATAAATGTGATCATAAATTAGTATTTGGAATTAAGGACCCAACCAAAAGCCCATTCCTTGTGAAACTTGGAATGGAAGAAAACACTATAAATACAACTACTGCCTACTGGTACTAGACTACTGCAACAATCTCAGAGGCTCATCAAAAAGTTTGCCGTCTCTGAACCCGATTGACGAGAGAGAGAGGGGAAGAAAAGAAGTGAGAAATTGTTGGGAATCGACGTTCGACAGTACCAACTTTTTCGAAACACATCTGGATTTAGGACACCAACGTTCCTCATAATAACTTCTCTTCCTTGGCGGTCAAGCATCAATACTGGAACAAAGAAAGAGGCCACAAAGAAACATCTTCCATGGAAAATCGACTCAACTCAATAATGTCGACGACGTCTTCTACGCGGAGAACCATTACATCCCTTGCTGTACAGAGACAATCTTTAGCCCGACGTCCGAGGCGTGGACGATATTTTATTCCACCAGGGATGCTCATATCTGGAGAAATACAACAATTAATTAGTTCTGAGTTCAATGTTGTCAATTACGAGCGAGGTCGGGATTCGGCTGTTGAAGAGCATACAATCTCTAGTGAATTGAAAACTCGGGATCCTGACGTGAAGAATAGATCAACAAACGAGGCTTGTGCAGTCTGCTTAGAAGATTTGGAACAAGAAGACAATAAAGTAGCTGTGCTTGAATGCGAGCACGAGTTTCATCATGCGTGTGTTACCAGATGGATCGTTAGGAAGAAACTCTGTCCTCTTTGCAGGGCAGATATAAAACTCTAGTTTAGTTTTGTTTCAGTATGTATTAGTTTACAATGTATGAGTTGTGTCATGGAGTAATATTAAGTATGTTTATTAGAACTGTTTCTCTACAACAAATTTCAGTGGGGGACTTCAATTACTAGTAATTTATTCTGTTTCTCATGTAATTATGGAGTAGTATGTTTGTTAGAGCTGTTGAATGTTTATTATGATTTTTATTTATATTCCACTTTTTTCTATGGGCGAGCTTTGTAATCTTCATAAATTTTTGTTACGCATAGGCTACATTGATATATACAATAATATTAATCCTGGAAAATAGATGCTAAACTTTCTGTATTTGATCAAATGATCAAAGCTAAATATATGGGAAAGAAGGTAAAAGATCGTCATAAATTTAGAGATAAGCACAAAAGAAGATCTAGGAGATCTAAAATTACGTGTTAATAATGTCTTTGTATTAGATAAGTACTCAAGAAATTAACTGCAAGTAGTGTACTAACCTAAACAGAATCTTTAGTTACTTCACTAAGTTCACTTCCTCGTTAACTAACCAACACAAACACTGGCCAAGAAGGAAAAAACTAAGCCTAAAACAAGAAGAGCAAGAGTCAAGCAGCAATGGGGAGACGAAAGTTGGAACTTAAGCCTATTCAAGAGAACTCAAAACGATACACCACCTTCTCGAAACGGCGAGCCGGCCTCAACAAGAAGGTTGAGGAGTTTTGCGACAAGTTCGGTGCCCAGGCGGCCGTTCTTGTCTTCTCCAAGGCCGGGAACGCATTCTTTAATGGGTATCCGAATACCGATTTGATAGTCCAGCGATACTTATCCGAACTATCGTCGTCTTCCTCATGTGATCTCAATGAGGATCATGATGATAAATTGGTTGAAGCAGAGGGGAAAATTGCTGCTGTGATTGGGAACCGGCCACCTGCTTGGGCTTCGATGATGGTGGGGATGGAGATTGAGGATTTGGACCGTGTTACGGAGGTGTTGAAGAGGGTTAAACTGGCGGTGTTGGCTGAGGTTCAGTCCAGAGTTGAGAATTTAATAGATGGATAGTGAATAGATGAATTTAATACATGTATTGCTTGTTTAGTTGTTTCTTTACGAATTTGATGATGAATTCTGGAACAATTTTTATAGTTAAAATTCAATGTTTTAGTGATTATGGAACTTGCATGATTGGGATATAAAATGTTGATGGACCTTATATGTATCACACATCTGAGGTTTGGTTTTCTTTTACTGCTTTTATTTTGCAGGTTCATGACGAGGTCTAGCTTCTGCAGAGATAACTACATGGGGTACGTTTTCGGCTTAATTTTTTGTTTTAGAAGTCGCCAGAGCTCAACTTTGCATATTTCTTGTTGCATGACCAATCAATTTATACATGATTGAAAGTGATATACGTGAATTACCATGGAGATATTGCAGGTCCTGGTTTGGTAACATATACTCTGTTCATATGCAGTTTATATCTTCATTCTTCCTAATTGAGCTACTTTTCACTAAATATGATCACTAAGGTCTGGCACAGTGGCTGTGCCTGTGGCAGTTGTCTGCATAGATCCTTAAGTTCATTAGCTTCTTCATGTTATCATGTTATCTCGTTAAATTTTCAACTTTTATCACTTATACTGTTAAAATTTTGTTTTTGTAGAGTATATTTAAAAATTTAGTTTGTAAAAGTTAAATTTATAACGACGGTGTATAGTGATTTTCGATATAAGTAGTGTAAATTTTTAATTGAATTTTTACCGTGTTAATTAGTCACACGGTTATTTTTTTTCCTGACTCCTCCTCCGATGAGGGAAGACGAAGATGAAGTCACTAGTAAATATGTCCCACTACAAACTGGTTCTCAAAAGGTTGGTATGCAATCCAATGTCAGCGGGCACGAAGAATGAGCCTGGTTATGCACAAAAGGTTACCAGAGACTCATCAAACAAGCACGTTAGGGTCTCTAAAACTACATCGACACAGCAAAACCTGACTCCATCCGTAAGGCAAAAACTCTCAAAATTTATGGTAAAAAACGTGCCAGGGCATCTGTGCCTTGCTCAACGATGCGTGCCAAGTGATATATCTGAAGTCTGCACCTGGTTCTCGGTCTAGGATTTCTTAATTTTGTGGAAGTATATTACTATGTTAACCGCATGCTTGATTTTGTATTGATTTCACCTGTTTTTAGCTTTTGGCTTGGAAAAGTGAGGTCATGTAACCAATGGATTCTGTCTGCTGATCTTTTTGTAGGTTCAGACTGACTGAACATATATGTGTTTGAGTTGTGGTAGTGTATCTACTGATCTGTGCTTTGTTAGGCAACCATTTGTAGTAGGAAATCTAGCAATGTAAGGAATTGGAGGAGCAGTCAAGATGATGGTCAATTTTGCAATGTGATGATCAGAATGCTAATCAACCCTCAGAGAACTTTTGGTTCCTCGATATACTAACTGAAAAAGGACGCAGCCTAGAACTTGCGCTAAATGTGATCTAGATTTGGATCCGTTTTACTAAATATTTATTCTTCAAATAGACACCAAAAAAGAAGTAAATACAATAACACATTTATGCTTCCGGCTAACAACGAAAAAGTACACATAACGTGTGAGCACACTGGATATTCACGTGTAAAGTTGCTCGTTTACTCTAAACTATCTATCCCATATACGTCTAAATCTTTTTCTTAGTATTATGAAGCATAGCTGCATTATTACGAGAGGAGACTTGCTCAAAATTTTGTTCATGTGTAGGTTGTAATTAATATAAGCACTTTAACAAAAAGAACGTTAATGAAAAAGGGAGGGAAACTATTTTTGTTTTTCAGAATAGCGGGAAACAAATAAAGAAGATTTGTTTTAACACCAGAAAACCTACACGCATAAACACGGTACAATATCCCAAATTCTAACAAGTCAAAAATTCCTTCTCCAAAAAATTGCTCAATCTCCAGAAGAAACATCCTGTTCTTGCAATCCAATGAGGTACTCTACTTTCACTTCCCTTAAAGGCTAAAACAATGAGCACTATTTCATGACCTTGCTTTTGTCTATTCATAATTTACCCTGTTTAATTTCTCATCATATAATGCTATCTATGGATTAATTACATGTTGATGTTCTAAAAAATATGGAAACATGTCGATTTGCACTAATGCACTGATTGTCCCTTTTGTTGTATTTTAACCCAAAATTCTAATGAAATGTGTTGATTGCTAGATAATTTAGGGCCCGAAAAGCACAAACTCAATTTTAGGTCCTATTTTGAATGCTATATTCTTTGCAAAATGAAATTTATTGTATTGGTTATTGGAGCTTTTTATGTTTAGTGATTTTTCTTACTATTAATTTGCCACTTGAGATTATGGATCTGTAGCCTGTAGGTCCTGTACTTCATTCTAGCTCAAATGGTCAATTTCGGAACATAGATAATATCTTCTCTAGGCTCTAGCACAATTACATGTTCCTTCGCCTGATTTTCGACGTCAATGCCTGAAACCATATGCAGTAACCTGTTGATTTGATATGAGTCTATAATGTACATATGCTTTCTTGGTCGTTCATTGAATTGGTTGGTGCTTTTTTCTTCTCATTTTTCCTGGCTGTTTGGAAATGTCAGATTTGCTTGCTGGGGGTTAGGTTATGAATTGATTAACTGGTGGGACCCGGGACGTTAAATCTCTACTTACATGCATGCTATTTGTTCTTAGCTTCCGTGATGCCGAGTGAAGAAGGGCTGTCCTGCAGAAACTCTTGCTGGTTAACTTGAATGTTATGGCAGTAGCAATAGCCTTGTACTATTGCACCCATGTAAGACCCCGGCTTGAACGGAAGCGTAAACGTGCACAGCGCAGGTAATACCTCAGCTTCTTGGTAGCTCTTTTAGACTAACTATATTCTTATTTCATGAAAACTTTCTTCGTGCGATCATGGCATCACATTAAATATGACATTCGTAAAACTCACATTGATTGCGAATCATATTCATAAACACTGACTATATAAATGTAAGTAAATAAATATTAGGCTCTCAGTTAATTAGCCATTCATATGTTTGCTTCTGAAATGACATTGGATTTTATGAATTGATGCAATGGTGACTAGTATAGGACCATGCTTGCTCTCAGTTATATCTTCGCTATATATGATCTCATATATTGTATCAGGGGACATAATGATGAAGAGTTTTCTGAAGGCGACAACTCTTCTGAAGATGAAGAATCTTCTGAAGACGAAGACTCTTCTGAAGATGAAGAATCTTCTGAATACGAAGACTCTTCTGAAGACGAAGAGTCTTTTTCTTGTGAAGATGGAGATGAAACCACCAGTAAATATTCCCTACCAATAATTGGATCTGCAAATGATGATGCTATGCAAGCTAATGTTATGGGAGCGAAGAATGCTATAGAAACCAATGGTGTGGATGCGAAGAATGAACCTAGTAAGAAATGTATCAGGTTGTCTGTCCCATGCCCAACCGTGAAGCAGTCTTAGTGATGTATCTGCTCCTGGTTTTGGTCTGGACTTTCTCTAATTGAACCCTCTTAGCTCTACTGTATGTCTATGAAGTACACTAATTAGTTTTTGTGGTCACTATTACATTTATTTATCATGTGCATGTGTAATTTATGAAGATGGAAGTTCTTTTTGGCTTGGAAAAGCTTGGTAAACAATGAATTGTTGCTGCTGATCTGTTTTTGTTGGATCAGCCTGAATGAACATGGATATGTATTTGATGTGGTGATGTACTTGCTTGCAACAATTTTGTACAATGGAATTGGAAAACTTCATACCACTTACTCTTTTTTTGCAGATTTTACATAAATATCTTCCAGGAACATAGGAGATTCAGCTGGCATAGAATATAGTGGATGTATAGGTTGCACAAGATTCTTTGTCTTGGAATCTAATGATAGGTGCTAGTATTGAATATAAGAGAACTTTATGAAATTGTACCTTTGTGAACTTAGTTCTTTTTAAAGACTATATATCATGATAAACATATAGGATTATAGTAAAATCAGGAGAATAGGTGCATAGTTGAATGTTTTTGTGGTGATCCCTGATAAAGATGTGGAGACCTGGACAGTTTACACATCCCATAACTGATTGACAGGACCTAGAATTTCTTAAACCAGAGACCTAGCCTGAATGTAGTTTCATGATCTTGTAATGAATCAGGACTTCAAATAATTGATGTGTGTATGAGTGGCCGTTTTAGGATGTTGTATAAGCTGGAATTTTGCTGGCTGCTTATCCTTTTAGTAAGTGTTTAGTGCTCCGTCATCTTTTAGTAAATCTTTCAGGACTTGGCTAATATCAATTATGCAGATGCAGTGGTTTCTAGGTTTGTCAAAACTCAAAATTGCCTGTTATGAAAATGTTGATGGACGTCTGTTGTACATTCACGAGCCTGATTTTGTGACTTCAGACTTAATACTATGATCATGCATATAACACATAAAACTTATCAGCAATGCTGCAATGGCATTGACACAGACAACTCCAACTCATAAACTGAAAAAAAACAAGGAAACCATGTACGTTAAGTACAGAGATATAGCTGATGCTCATGATACTTGCCAGTACTCCATCTCTCACAATTGTCACACTGGCACTATACAGATTTCATTATATGTCATCAGACATTCAGACTGATCATCACATAGGTGCTCTTGTAAGTCCACAGAATTCTCGCTTCCCTGTCTCGCCGGAACAACAAACACCGGCATAGCAGATTTCCTAACACTAAGAATCTTGATTCAGTATATAAATGCACAATAGTATAGCTCCTACGGCCGTATTGGATATATACTGAACTAATATCACATACTATATGCATTTTGGTGCACGTGTACATGTATCGCAAACAACTCATGAGTACATCGAGTGTCGATTTTCCCTTTGAAAGCCCTTTCATATACATCGTCTGATAAATAATTCGTCTTCTTGAATACCATGTATGCCAGGAAGGTATAAAACTGGACTAATATGTTGCCATATTGGCTAGAAAATACCAGCATTTTAGAGCAGTACTGTTCCATGATCATATTTTTTTCACTAAGAATAGACTACTTACTGGAGTACTACCTAGCTAAGTGAAACATCAGCTTTGTCACTTTCAGACCCTTTGATACAGTGGTGCCTGAGTTCTAGATGCCAAGAAACATACCTGATTAGGTAATAATTATGCAGTGTTTGTTGGTGATTCAAGTCACCATCATGTACTATTCTGGTCTATGATTATCTAAATTAAAACTGTGATTAAAATTAATTATGCAGGTGGTTATGATCAAGTTGAGATTAATTAATATTCAAAAGACAACTTAAAGTGTGACTTTGAGTCTTTGAATGATTTAAACCAACTTTATGCCTTCACTTCTTTTGACTTCATGGCACAAGAAACTATTTAAAAATTTTCACCTGATTGAACTAGCATCAAATCATTGATCTTGTGCAAAAGGTAACTCAGGATATATTCTTGCAGGTAATTTTCGTGCACAGGTGCATTTGTGATGCATCTTACGTGAACAATAAAAATTCTTTATCAAAATTTCGTTGAGATCCGAAGAAATATCGAAAATTGACAGATTTTGAGGAAACCTCGTTTTATATAAATCAATCAAAAAATTAAAGAATAACAATGTCTAACAATGTTTAAATACTAAAGAAATAACTTGGAAAATAAGAAAGCCTAATACTACTTGAATTCTACTACTTATACTACTTACTGAAAATTGCAAAAAGACCTCAAAACTATAAATTGCGATTTAAACTATCTAGAGGATCTCAGATCGTCGAAATCCGTCTTACGTCATGGCAAAGCCATGTTTCTTGTTCAGAACACCATTTCCACTAGAAAAATACTCCGCGTTTGTCGAAATCAGACACTTTTTCGACAACTTCAAAATTTCCAGCTTTTGCACTAAAACATCTTCGATTTGCACCGCATCATTCCCCCCAAGATAGATAAGATTCGACCTCGAATCTGCAGCCGCATCATCCTCATCGGAAGAAGAGTCACCTGTAAAAGGAATGAGATGCTTCACATTGAAAACATTAGCAGTACACACATGGCTGGGAAGATGCAAACGATAAACATTGGGATTAATCTTCTCTACAATCTCGACATGACCAATCTTCTTGGCAACAAGCTTGGTATATTCATGAGCAGAAAAATGGTCCTTAGTAAGGATGGCCCAGACAAAATCACCAACTTCGAAATCAACAACTCGACGTTTCTGATCAGCCTTTTCCTTGTACTTAGCAGTTGCATCAACCAAGTGATCATGAGTAGCCTTATGAACTTGCGATATTTGATCAACTAACTCCTTTGCAGTAGCATGGGAACGCACCTTGCTGGGTAAAGCTAACAAATCAAGAGGACCCTGTTGAGATAACCCGTAAACCACATAGAAGGGGCTGAAACCAGTGGAACGATTTACATCATGGTTGTGGGTAAACTCGGCTTGAGGTAGCTTCTGGTCCCATGCCTTAGGATGATCTCCAACTAGGCTGCACAATAGATTCCCCAAGAGCGATTAACCACCTCAGTTTGAGGATGGTAGGCACTGCTAAAGTTCAGCTGTGTATTAACCATACGCTAGAGACTCCGCCAAAAGTGACTCACAAAGCGCGTATCTCGATCAGAAATGATAGAAGCAGGAGTCCATGGAGAGGATACACATCCCGCAAGTATAGAAGTGCAACAGCCACAGCATCGGATGTCTTCTTGCATGGGATAAAGTGAACCATCTTCGAAAATCGATCAACAACCACATATATAGAATCAGAATCACGTTGCTTGCGTGGTAACCCAAGGACAATGTCCATACTGACATCGGACCATGGTTATGTAGGAATCGGTAGGGGTAAATATAACCCAGCATTAGTCGCAGCTCCTTTTGCCATCTCGTAAACACGACAACGTGCCACAAAGTGACCTACTTCCTTGCGCATAGAGGGGCCAAAAATACGATACCGTAAGAAGCTGAAGAGTGCGATCACGTCCAACATGGCCTTCATTATGGAGTTCTTCAATCATCTTTAGACGCAAACCGTAATCCGGAATGCACAATTGTACCCCACGAAAGAGAAACCCGTCTTCCAGCACAAACTCTGTGGTCTAACCATGTTGAATGCGGGAAAGGATTTGTGAGAAGAATGGGTCATCCACATACATATCCAAAAATGAGTCAAAGCTGGGAACATGAACACGCATCTAGGTTTGCAAACCATGTCTTCAACTCAACGCACCAGCCACGCGATTAGAGACACGTACCTTGTGTTTAATCACGAAAGTGAACTGCTGAAGATATGAAATCCAAGAAGCATGCCGATGATAAATCTTATCTTGATTGCCAAGGTGTTTTAGAGAGTCGTGGTCCGTGTAGAGTACGAATTCACGCTGAAACAAGTAATGAAGCCAATGCTTAATGGCCTTGACAATAGCATAGAACTCAATTTCATAGGTATTGAATTGGAGCTTAGCACCAGAAAGTTTCTCGCTGAAATATGCAACAGGATGGCCTGATTGACTGAGAATAGCTCCAATACCTGTCTTTGAAGCATCACAATGGAGCTCAGGTCTGGGTGAAGTGGAAGTACCAAAATAGGGCTGAAGTGAGCCGACGTTTGATTTCAACAAAGGCAGCATCCGCACACTTGAAAGCTTTCCCTTCCATGCAATCCGTGATGGGAGCCGTCACACCACTGAAGTGGGGGATAAAACGTTGATAGAAGGAAGCCAAACCATGAAAGCTATGAACCTCTGTGATCGACGAAGGTCGGGGCCATTGGTCAACTGCCAGAATCTTGCTAGGGTCGACTTTCAATCCCTCTCACAGAACCACATAACCAAGACACTGGATAGAAGCAGACATAAAGACACACTTAGTGGTAGCAACATAGAACTTATCACGATGCAAAACTAGTAACATCTCTCGCAAGTGTTCAAGATGCGTCAAATCATCGCCACTATAAACTAGAATGTCATCGAAATAAACGACGACAAAATTCCTAATGAAAGGTCTGAGAGCCTGGTTCATCACACGCATAAAGGTGCTCAGTGCATTTGACAATCCGAAAGGCATAACAAGCCACTCATACGTCCCCCACGAGTCTTGAAAGCAGTTTTCCACTCATCCCCCATGTGAATACGAATCTAATGGTAGCCACTTTTAAGATCCAGTTTGCTAAATACAGAAGCACCACCTAGCTGATCTAGTAAATCATCCAAACGAGGAATAGGGAACCGATAACGCACTGTGATCTTGTTGATGGCGCGACTATCAACACACATACGCCAAGAACCATCCTTTTTGGGGGTGAGAAGGACAGGAACAACGCATGGACTAAGGCTTTCACAAATGTGGCCTTTAGCTAGCAGTTCCTCAACCTGTCGACGCAGTTCTTCGTGTTCCTTTGGGCTCATACGATAGTGAGACCGATTGGGTAGGGCAGCACCCGGGACCAAGTCAATATGATGTGGATATCACACAAAGGAGGTAAGTCACTAGGTAGCGACTTAGGAAAGACACTTGCGAACTCATCCAATAAAGGCTGAACCGGAGCAGGAAAATTAGGGGCTGGGTCTCTTGTAAGCAGTGAAGAGAATAAGATAAAAACCACACCAGCTTCTTCCATGACAGCCTGAAAAGGACCATGAGATAACAAGGTGGATGGAGATAGTTTTTGTGCCGAGGGGGTAGTACCTTTGGGCTTAGAAGGTACCGAGACAATTTTTGTGCCACAGAATAAGAAAGAATATGTATTATTGCGTCCATCGTGGAGAACATAATTATCAAATTGCCAAGGTCGACCAAGTAGAAGGTGACAAGCATCCATGGGAACCATATCATAATATACAACATCACAATACGTAGAACCTATGGAAAAATTAACAACCACACGCTTGAAAACTATAACATCCGTACCTTGACTAAGCCAAGAGAGATGATAAGGCTTCGGGTGGGGTTCAGTGGAGAGGCCGAGCTTAGAAACAGCAAATTCAAAAATTACATTCTCGCAACTACCACCATCGATAATAAAAGAGCAGACTTTGCCATATGTGGTACAGGTGGAATTGAATAGATTATTGCGTAGCCACTCGGTATCAGGGGTTCGAGGAGACAAACAAGATCGACGGAGCACGAGGAGGGGACCCACATCACCCGAAACATACTCCTCCATTTCTGGATTGTCATAATCATCATAAGTTGGGGTTGAATCCGCGAGAAGGGCAGATTCAGATTCATTAGCCTCGGTAAAAAGGCCACAATTGGCAGATTTTGAGGAAACCTCGTTTTATATAAATCAATCAAAAACATGAAGAATAACAATGTCTAACAATGCTTAAATACTAAAGAAATAACTTAGAAAGCAAGAAAGCCTACTACTTGAATTCTACTACTTATACTACTTATTGAAAATTGACAGATTTTGAGGAAACCTCGTTTTATATAAATCAATAAAAAAACTGAAGAATAACAATGTCTAACAATGCTTAAATACTAAAGAAATAACTTAGAAAGAAAGAAAGCCTACTACTTGAATTCTACTACTTATACTACTTATTGAAAATTGCAAAAAGATCCTAAAACTATAAAATTACGATTTAAACCCTCTAAAAGTCTAGATGATCTCAGATCGCCGAAATCCGTCAGGAAAACACTCCATATGTGTCGAAATCAAACACTTTTTCGAAAACTTCAAAATTTTCAGCTTTTGCATTAAAACATCTTCGATTTACACCGCATCAATTTGTATCTAAGCATGAATATTCGTACAACTATGGTGTATAAACGAGTCAAGCCGACTCTAAAATTTAAGTTTCGTACGCATTGATAATTTAAACTACATGAATAACAAAAAGTAACATGCTTTTTGTTCACTCAATCTGAGCATCAGTGTTTTTTAATGTCTATATAAAGATATTGATGAGATGAGATCTCACGGAGTTAATTAATCTGCACTACCCATTTGGCTAATTTGTGGTGTAAGCCCATAAACATTATAAAATATTGTATTGACATACAAATTCACACTTAATGAATCAAGGACTACCATAAAATTTTATAAATAGTCAAATATGTCTATTTAATAATAATCTCTATTCTTAATACTAAATTGCTAACGCTACACTACCATTGTCATGGCCCATAATATAAATCCATTTATTTACTCTTCCTTCTCTTTAATTGTTTTAATCTATTTCATACATAATTTATTAATTATAAGTTAATAAAATGTAAAAATTATACTAACATTTATATCTTTTCGTATTCTTTAAATAGAAACCACTCTTAACTATATTTCGATCATTTTAAATTTCAGTAGTTTTTACTCTTAAATTATATAATGATATTTTTTATTGTAATTCCATTATTTTTAACATTTAAATACTAATGTTCGGTCATATAATGTGTATAGTCATGTCGCATATACTCATATCGATATTATTAGTGACATGTATTCATTTATATGTAAATAAAATAGGACGTCCCATAAGACTTTGAGAATATTTATATATATTACTTTAGTTAAAATAAAAGAATGTTTCCCATGTCATGTGTCGATGGCACATTAGACGAAGTCGGTGTAATTTTATTTTTACCATGTCTATATTATATCAGTTCTGACTTATTTGACCTTATATTATCAACTTATGGGCCATTAAGGACCGCCATCAGCAAACATGTGGGTAAATTTACGCCAATGCCCAATTTTACCATGAAGCTGCAAACAATGCCCATATAAATTTTTATTTATTCGAATAGCGACCTGAAATTGTACCATACAGTGTAAATGATGTATCATAGAGTATAAATATATTAAATTTCTAGAAGTGATCTACCTAATTTTCAAGTGGGGATAAAAGTGAGCTCGCTTGACCCTGTACTTGCCCAAAATGCACATAGGAGTGCACACTCGGGCATCGAGTATGCTCACCTCTATATATTTAATATTTTACTCTCATTTTTTTCCGATCCCGCCTGGTGCCCAAGTAGAATGGAAGTAAGTCTGTCTGGCATCGTACATGCTAAAAAGTGCACAATCTACATCCACTCGGGGTGACGAACTGGTTCACTTCTATGATCCTGTTTACTATTAGTTTTTCAATTCCATGAGTTTTTTTTTTTGATAAAAAACTCGTTACGTGAATGTACATCTTTTAAAACAAGTTAGCTGGTTTGAGGAGCTAATCAAGTTAGCTTGATTAAAAAAAAGTTACCCGACCAGCTACCAACTAACTTTTCAACTACTTATGTATCTTTTCAGCTAGTTTTGTTAAATAAAGTAGTGCGGGTGCGCGTGCCTTTCCGGTATCCAGGTGAAAATATAAGTTAGCTCGTCTGGCACCGTACATGATCAAAATGGACGCAGGGGTGCGCAACGCGCAGTCTACTCCCACTGGGGCACCAAACTCAATTATATATATTTAATACTTTATTTCATTGTTTGGCGTGAACTTGCCTGGTGCCCAAGTGGGGATTGAAACCCATTCCGTACATGCTAAAAATGCATATATGAGGTGCAGCCTATTTCACTCGAACACTGAACAAACTCACTTCAATAAATTTAATACTTTAGTTTAATTGTTTGGCGCGATTTTTTTACCATAACAAGTCAAGCTTCTCTGTCTCTAGTTAGGATTTATTTCAAAGGGAAAATGATATATGTTTGAAGAATAAAAAAATGATAAAGAGAAAGAGATGTCATTTTGCCGTTTTGCACTTTTAAATCTAAAAAATGGTATAAATTGCACGTCCCCGAATCTCAAACTCAAAATAGCTTATAGAACTTAAAGTCTATTTTCACAAGGACACCATATATGCTCAAATTACATTTAATTTTAAATTAATTACAACACAACAGATCGATGAGCTCGATCGTTAACCCATCAAGCCTCTTGATAGGGGTAAAATAACATACGTCCAAATAATTAAAGTTAAAATATTCTTTTGAACATTATTGTAGATATTTAATATTTTTAAATTAAATTTGTGGGACGTCAATTCGTTTCAACTTAGGCTTGGATACCATACAATTAAGCTCAATTTAAAGACTTAACAAGTTAACATTATAATTTAAGTGTTACTTTATTTCAAAAATTGTTAAATATATGCTATTTTAAATTTATAATTTTGGGTCTTGTAGTCTATATTCACATGGGCGTCATAAGGTCTCAAAATAACATTTAGTGTACAATTTAATTATAACGCCACAAACAAACCCGATCGCTCAAACAAGCCCAATCGGTAGCCCGCAAGCGCAGTCTAAAAAATTATAATAGAAAAGAAATGCAACAATGATAAATATATCAAAGTGAGCCCAACTGAAACCAATTTGAGATAAACTGTGTGTTTCACAATTTTAAAATCAAGATAACCTATGTGGTACGCAATCTTTTTTTTTCCTCGGGCACCATACGTGGTTTTACTATATTTATAATTTATTGTATTATCTAACTCATAATTCGCTTACTATTTTAATACTTGAACAATGTTATCACATATAATATCCTTCTGTTGGTACTTAGTATACATGCAAATGTATGCTTGGGAGTAATAGAGAGGCAACAACTTGATTCAATTAAGACATTTAAATACAATTGATTAGAGATAAATAAATTTGAAAGTTGAAATTGTGGTCCATCTAAACGTCCATTCAAATTCTATACCAATCGGCCCCTGAATGTGTTGTCTCTTTTTCAGGCCTATTAAACTTACAATTTAGTAGGTTTGAATAGGCCTCGTAGCTAGATATATAAATTATAAAAGGTAATGCGACCACATCAATATTTTAATTTATAATGTACTGGAGCCTGAGGTCTCCGGGATGATGAGAAAGATGGAATATTCTTTAATAAAGGGAGGTCGATCAACTCAACTAATCCCAAAGGGAACCAAAGCTAGTCAAGGTTAAAGTGTAGGTTGAAAACTTATAAAATGTTGGGAAGTTGAGGAAAAGTATCAGGACAAACTGAAAAGTAGCTAGTCATAAGTTCCCTGTAAAAGTCGGACAAACTTATGCTCATCAGGAGTAAAATATGAATATACACTATAACTGGATTCAGGAGCATATACAACGGCAACACAGTAGCTGTATCATATTTTCAAATTTTATCATTTGGAGATTAATGAATCGATAACCTTAAATGACAAAGAAGAATAAAAATGTGAACAAAACAACATCATAGATAATTTATGGGCTGATTGATATAGAATTTGAATGTGCATTTGCATGGATTTTGGTGAAACTGTATCTGGAATAGAATTGAAATGATGGTATTTGAAGTGTATTTTAGGCCAAATCAATGTTCATCGAGTCAAATTGAACGATTACAATTGTTTTTCAAACCGCCCCTTAGTTTCTCACATAAATAAATTCGCCTTTTAGTATTTTGAAATATGACAAATGAAACAAGTAGAGAGGAAGTGAAGTATGTTAAGGGAATATTCCAGCATGGACCATTAATTCCCAAATAGTTTTCATAATGGTCCTCATTGCTCATGAGAGGGGGTAATGCCATGATGGGAGGGTCCAAAATGGATTAATTAAAATCTATATTTAGATAATACCAATTGGATTGTTCACATTGACCTCTGCAACATATCTTGCACGCTATGTAGATCATCTATCAAGTCGTATATACAAATTTTCGGCGGATAGGTGTTCATTTTCATTTATGGGCATAGGACTTGATAACTAATTTTATTTTGTCTTTTGATTTATTGTGAAAGATGTTGAAATTAGATGGTCCATTGTTATGTACAAGGAAAAGTATTGGGCCCTTCAATTGCTTGGCATTACGCAGCGAGGTTGGGTTGAGCCCTTTCGGTGGGGAAGCTTGAGACATAGTCGGCAGTTTGGCCCACTTTTGTTTCTTTACTTGAATGCAACTATACTTTGTACTTTTTCAGAACAATTATCACTTATATTTACAATAAATTTAATCACAAAATACAAATATAGTAAAATAATACTGTCTTTTTAATTTAATAACTTCCTAACTTTCTTTTTAAAACCTTTCTAAC
The DNA here is from genome assembly GCA_036897095.1 of Plantago elongata. Classification (NCBI taxonomy): domain Eukaryota; kingdom Viridiplantae; phylum Streptophyta; class Magnoliopsida; order Lamiales; family Plantaginaceae; genus Plantago; species Plantago elongata. The sequence continues at coordinate 24,780 of JAYMSP010001188.1, forward strand.
TACATAAATGAAAATTATCGTCCCACTAACTAATTCCTTATTATTTATCTTTCCTACTTTATTACTCACTTACAATTTTATCAATATAATACCCACTACAAACTATTTATTTATTGTAATTGTAATTTTTTAAATGAAGATAAAGTAAGATACTAGAGAATTGTAATTGGACCGAAGGAAGTAAAAAATTGAAATTAAAATTGTAACATTCTAAAATTAAATGTGGGGACTTCATCATTTATACACTACCTCTCATGTGTACTCCACAATTAATCGACTATACAAGTGAAATTATAATCTGATGAAATTATCATCGGTTGGAACAACCATTATCAAATTAGGCCTGCCATATTAAATTGGGGTGTGAATTATCTCAATAGATATTCGAATCCGCGTAAGCATGAGTCAAAGGCTTGATAGAAATTCCATTTCATTCAAAAGCTTGACGCATCTACCTTGTGTATAGGTGTTGAATTTAGTCTTTACTCTAATATGGAATGATTCAATTCATTTTGGGAGATCATTCAAGTAGAATTTAATATGGGACGAAAATTATTTCGATGAATATTCGAACACCTACGGGCGTGAGCAAAAGACTTCTATATCATATTAAATTGAAACATAATACCCTTAATCCTGATGTTTTATATGGTGTTAGTATAACCCTCTTATAACTGATGTGAGATATTCTAACAAAGACTTTGTTAGCATCTTGTTGTGTAGTGTAGCTCCAAGCTTATATCATCTTCTTGGCATAATTGGGGGAACATTTGTCTTGAGGTGTAGCTACAATCTTTAAGCTTATATCATCTTCTTTCCATAATTGGGGGAACATTTTCTTTAATTCAAACCATAAAAGTTCACTAATAATTTAATCCGAGATACAAAGAATATAAGAAACACTCAAAGAGGTTACACCGCCAAACCTACACCAGATAATAATTCCAAGTCTGAGTGATATTATTGTGGGATCACAAAACTAATTTCTAACCTACATGTTGAAGCTATACATCACAACCTATACACTCAATTGCAACTTTTAGAATCGTCGGTAACGAATTTGACTAATGAGTGGCATGCAAGACTTATATGGCTTATGTTTCATATTTTTTGCTTCTTTTAATGTTTTTTAATCTGTTCTCTAATTTTGGTGATGATATGTAAAAACATCTTTTTGATTGGTCGTAACGACGTGCCGACATTTGTTGCTACTTGTCCTAGAGATCATATATCAGTCATATACGCATGCATGGCGGTCAATTTGGACACAGAGGTACGATTCGAATTACTCATAAACTCATGTTTAATTTCATGAACTTTATCATCCTCCATTCCGTTATAAATTTGTTTGTCTAACTCGGTTACATATAGGCTTCATACGGGACGGAGTCAGTTCGCAAACAACCTAGAATCTATATATTTCAATTTTTTTTCAATAACATAAAAGATTTTCTCAATCATTGCTAATGTAAACATTTGAGGAAAAAAAAATGTAGTTATGTGATTAATATATCATATACAGTAAAACCTCTATAAAATACTTATAAATTAATAACTTCGATAAAATTAATAATTTGTTCAGTCCCAACTTGAAGTCAGTATAAAGTTGGACCCCAATCGATAAAATAATAAGATAATAACTTTTTAAAATTCTAATGTATATATATTAGTCTCAACGAAACTATAAATTAATAATTACTAAAATTTAAAATATTCTATATATATATGTGTGTGTGTGAGAGAGAGAGATACACTTTAAAATTCTAAGATTGTATAGTAAATATGAATCTATAATCGTTTTGTTGAACTCCAAATCTATATATTGAGTTAATCTTTAATTCTCCCCATTGCACTTAAGAGTTGGGGCGTTGCCTTCTCATATTGCAATAAAAAATTGTGAAGAGTTTTTGCCGCTTGCAATGCTTCTTTTCGAGTGACTGGTTTTAAAGCTATTGAATCATTTTCAACTTCATCATCGACCGAGTTTTGAATGGTATCCGTCACAATTTCTTCAATGCTTTGAATCTTGTAACATTTTTTTTTATTTTAATCTAGCAGATGATTCACATCCATTACATGAAAATTTAAAAGTCATACATAAAACCTCTTTAAATTAATAAATTATTAATTTATCGATATAATAATATTTTACTAAATTAATAAAATATTTCGATCCCAATATTATTAATTTATAAAGATTTTACTGTATATTTACTCGATATCAAATTAAACAACATGTTACATGTTAAATGAGTAATACAAAATGGAAATATGTCATTTTTTCTTTACGACGAACGATACCATGGTAAGAATCAACATATTTCATCCATGACGTTCTACGTTGATGTTGTACGAGAGCAGGCGAGGCAAAATGTATGATCGAACGACGAACGATACCATGGGCAGTTGGTTATGGGCAACGAGGACCCAAATATTTTACCATACTCCAGCGAGGTGCTTGAGTCTGCAAGAGTCGGGTGGAAGAAGTTCACCCAAAGCAGACATAGGGAGACATCCAAAATAGGAAAGAATATAATACCACACAGAGGTGGAAAAAGAAGGATCAATAAGTGATCACATAGAGATAGTCCTGAGTGGGCAGAGATGCGTCAACATGTGACCTTAATAGTCCAAGATACATCAGAGCAAGACCTTCAGACAGCTAGCTCGAACGACTGGAGATGGAACAAAAAACTCGTGAACTCTAACCACAAAAGGAGCTTCGGACTAGGAAGCTATGTGGGATGGTCTAGTGGCGCGTCATGTTAATCTGGGGACGAGGAGAACCCTTTTGATCAGGACGTGTGACTTCGGGAGCTTAATCTGATCTCAGAACGGAGCGGAGACAGCTCGAAGAAATCGATGAAGTGTGGAGAAAACGCAGTAGTAGACTGCAGGAGAAGAAATAGCTCAACTGCATAAGAAGAAGAGAAATCTACTGCGTAATCAAAATAAGAAGACCTGGCCGAAGGATTGTCCGTCGGACAAGAGGGTGGTCGACGATCGCGAGCAATTGGAGAGGCAGTCGATGAAGATCGAACAAGCTGGGGCGATCGCTGGACAGGAGAACGACGATTTCGGGCAATTGCAGGAGGATAGAAGAAAGTTCGACAGATTAAAGAAAACTGTTCGAACACGAAAGGGGATCGACAATGTGGGTTGTTTGATAAGAAGAGAAGTTCGACAGATCGAAGAAAATTGTTTGAACATGGGAGGGGATCGACAACAGTGGGTTATTCGATCAGAGGAGAAGTTCGACACCTTTAAGAAACTGTTCAAACATGGGAGGGAAAAGATGAGAGATTACCTGGCGAAGATATCATATGAGATCGGATAATAATTTTCAGCAATCTGTTGCTTAACTAAGAATGCAGTTTGACCTATTGAACCTGATTTGATTTCAATCTCCACCGTGCAGATTGTAGCTCCACGAGTTATCTTGATGCTATCAAAAGTTCGTTACGATCCAACAACTGAATTTTCGGGAAACTCCGTTTTACTCGGCCTGCGTTGTACTGTTAAACTATACAAAAAATATCTTTTCTTCACAAAATTCATTAAGAAAAAGTAGAGACTGGACCAATGGTCTTTGGAGACTTACATGGCTCTGATATCATGAAAGAACTATTTTCGTACCTCTTTTCATTCATCAATCTCATATATATATATGTGTGTGTGTGTGTGCGCGCGCGCGCGCGCGCGCGCATACAAACATGTATAGCTAGATTTAAGAAGAAATTCTAATTCAATAATATTTCTAAATATTAACAAGTTATAACCTAATTATACTTCTAATCGATGTTAATACAGTGGATATACTTCTAATCGATGTTAATACAGTGGATATTATAGTATTATTATTATTAGCCGTTTTAGGTTTTATATAATGAATCAAATTGGAGTTTCGTCCAACTTGTATATATAATTATTATTGGACTATTTGTAATAGTTTTTCCATATGAATGTATGATGGTGCAACCGCTCAACGAGAAGGACAAGAAAGCAAGTAGACAAAGGCTGAAACTGAAATATGAATTGGCAAGTAGAGAAGAATGGATTTGTAATTTTGCTCTTGAAGAAATAGAGTAATGATACTTTCGGTTTGGGTAGGTTTTTTCCCGAATAGAGTAATGAATGGATTTGTAATTTTGCTCTTGTAACATTGAATGTGGACAAATGGTTCATTGACTTTGTTGTAACGGTATTAACTACCCTATTTCCCGTTTAATTCATTGCCGTTGGGGTGTTGAAAAATTAGGTTATATACTGGGTCCATGCAACTGCTAATTTAGTTTGATAATTTTAAATAATTACTTTAATCAATCAAACTTTTTGATATAAATTAATCCTTAATTTGTGTAAGGCCTATTTAGTAAATATTACGGAAAATGTCGTTGGTAGTTGAAAATGTAGCTGGTAGCTGAATAATTAACTGGTAGCTAGTTATATAGCTTTTTTTACAACAAGTTAACTTGAAACCAGCTAGCTTTTAGTTACTTTGTTTCAAAAGCTGCGCGTTCAAGTAACGAGTTTTTTATTAAAAAAGTTCATGGAGCTGAAAATGCAGTGGTAAATAGAGCCTAAGCTCCATTAGATAAGATCAAGAGCTCCAAATCGTTATGAGTTGCACTTGCGAAGAAAGAGATGTTTCAAGTTTATGGCCCTGTTTAGCAAAACTAGCTAGCTGAAAAGGTAGTTAGTAACTTATAAGTAAATTAATTAACTAACTTTGCACAAATAATTTTAAAAAACTAAAACATATTTAAAAATAAGGTCCCAATACCCTCCTGGTCATGTCCTGGTTAGAACCAGAATTCTCGCCATATATGAGCCAAGCTCCGATTTGAAAGCTCCAGATCAGAACTGATGTGCAGCTTCGATATGGAGTTGTCAAGCTTCGCCCAGATCGGGCCGAGCTTCACAACTCCGTTATGGAGCTGCACATCTCCAATTGGAGGTGTCAAGCTCCGACCAAACTGGTCGGGGCGTCACATCTCCGATGGAGTTGTCAAGCTCCGACCAGACTGGTCGGGGCGGCACAACTCCAATCTCGAGTTTTGTGCCTTTTCGGGTTCTCGTGTTCTTCGTTCTTCGTGTTTTTTAAAATTTTTACGATTTATTTGTTCGGATAATTCGAATAAACATGTCTAGATATTTTTTTATAGGTAAAATAGTAATTATTTAAGGTTTTAAAACTATTTTGTTAATTATAATAGTTGTGATGTTGTTCGTAATATATGTAAATTACGTTCTGCATTCAGTACTGTGCTGCACAATAAAGATTACATTAATTTGGTGGGTGAGTAATAATTTAATAGATGTTTCATATTCGTGAAGAAAAACAATATAATGACGAGATAGATTAAGGAATAAATATGTCGGCTGGTGTTAAAATTGCTGGAAAAGGCATTCCCTCGAGAGAAAACATGAATCACAAGTCGATCGTAACAACTGCATCGATCGTTTTCTAATAGACGGACCAATTAATTTGCTGCAGGTCAAAAAGTTAGTCTCAACTTTTACACCTTGATCTATTGAAATTGTCAATTCCCTTGAGATTTGGCTTTCAAATTCTGACCACAATCAAGTTTGTTTGGTGGTTAGTTTATTCGTTAACTTGGTCCAACTAGCTTTTTCACAACACACTCACCTTTAATTTTGCCACATATATTTGTCCAAGTAGTAGTATAATATAATGATGGAAAACTATATGATGGGTTAATTTTGGCCCCTTTCTACATGTTCTTATGTCCTTTTCTAGAATTACATGTTCTTATGTTACATGTTGAGGTAATGTACTCGGACAAAATATATGCTGTTCAGCAGATCATTATTGTAAACTTTCATCTTGTTTATATGGATAATAGTTAAAAAGAGTGGGGGTAAAAGAAAAGTAATTACAGCCAACAGAAGAGGATGAACTTGGCGAATAAATTAAAAATGAATGTCAGGTAAGTCAACAGCTATAAACATTCAAACATGCATCATTTTCTTTTGGAACATGAAATAGATCATGGTCTTACACTTTTGTCTATGCCTCTGTGGACTATGGTGATTAATGACTTTTTCTTCAATCTTGGTCGTCTTTTTTTGGTTCAATTAGCTACAATTTAACCTGATCCTCATTGATTTCATGCAAGATTTGAACTCAGAAGTATGAGTAGATGGATTATGTTTTATTCTTATTCATTTAATATTGTTCAATTATACTTAACTATATTTTATACTACATTTCAATACATTTCAGTTTAGTTCAGTTCAATTTAAAAGATTACATTTTAAAGAGAACAAAGTGTAACTCACTATTCCACTCAGGATAACTCTACAAAAAACTGCACATCTAATGATGGGCTTATATGTTAGGGCTATGCTGATTCATCGCTAGTTCGTCTAACGACGATGTTGATACGAGAATATGTCCAATCCGTTATTGGAATGTCTCACGATTGGATACTAAGACATCACGGTATTACAAGTACAAGGCCTCAAGGATCCGAGCTAAAAGCCATCCGAGGTCAAACCAGGCCAAAACATTCAAGAATATTGTGATAGGGATATCCGGACCAAAGTGCTACATCCGAGAGGAGGCAGGTCCGGACCACAAATATATATGAGTCTACATCCGGACCTAAAGAGAACCAAGTATAGCAGACCATAGCACGTCAGTAGGAGATGGCGTAACCAGTTCCGGACGTTGCGGTCCGGAACATTCCCCTCAGATGTCATTTCAGACTAGAGGACGAGGATGCCCTCAAAAATCCTACAAAATGACTAATCTAGCCTTGAGTCTCAAATGGTAGATGGATTATGACTATACTATGGTCCATGGGCTTAATTAAGCATTGTTGGCTTAATTTTAGCCCACACTTGGCACAATTCAAGAGGTCTACCCCTAAATGGAGAATAATCTCTATAAATAGTGCACACTTCTCAAGGTAAATCAACAAGCTCACTTGATCTTCTCACTTTACCATATGCTTTATACCATCATTTTCACAGAGTCGATTCATAATCACAATCGAGTAAAGTATCATAAGCCGGCTTTATATAAGTATAAAGGACGATCACATGAGATATAATGATCGCCTAGTCGCCTTTGACGATTTGATATAAAACTTCGATTAAAAAATTAATTGTGCATAATGAATTGCATGTTGTTAGGCTTGATCATAGAAGATCTATGTATAATTTGCATCTACACCCATACTTCTATAGTATTTTTAAAGAAAGGAAATACGATATGAGAATTTGTACTAAAACTATATTTTATATCTAACTTATTTTCCTAGTGTGCTACATTTAAATTGAAAACTTCAAAACTATATAGTCAAATTGAAAATTCGTAAAATCATATAGTTTAAACTTATTAGGAGTTGTATTAAGATATTGTTTCGTTCATCAAAACTCCATACTATTTTGTATACGTGGTTCTTGTTTTTTAATAATTGACCCTCATCACGTGCATACGCGTACTACTGAAGACTATTCCACAGTTTGAAGAGGTTCCTCCATTATTCAATATTTTTTTTATAAGGGAACATTTGTTCTCATTAATCCTCTCAAACTCCATGTTATCTACTATGGATTTAGTAGGAGCAATCCAAAAGAAATGAATCCAAGCAAATCCGAACAAGGATTGCATATCGCTCTTTGGTTGCATCATTCCTAGTTCAATACATATTTAACCATGTAGCTTTAGGGTTCCTTTGACTAAACAAGTAAACTTTATGCTTCTTGAACGCACAAACCAAGATACAAGAAGAAGTCAAGAACTCACATCTCCCTGTGAGATTAATGTTGTTTCATATTTTTGTATATTGATTACAAAATTAAAAAAGGACAAGAAGAAGGTAAGAAGATAATATTTTATTTTATTTTATTTATAACTTGATAAATATAGGATACATACGTCAAAAAGGAATAAAAAACAACAAACACAAAAGGAACAAGAAAAAAAAAAATTCCATCATAAACTAGATAACAACATAGACGATCTTTTCTCTGCAATAGGAGACCAACATGGAGGGATAGCGTTCAAGGCCATCGCCTCCCTTCCCAGAGCATATGAAAAATCTATCTGCTATCCGTACAACACCATACATCTCCTTGTATGCATGTGTTATCCCTAACAAACGGACAAGCATGTTTGATGTTTTCCTCATTGAATTATTGGGGAGATCCTCAATAAGTGTGTAGATACACAACCCCATCAACTTCTGAACCCTGGTGGGATTCTATACCACTTGCATTTTGCAGCTAAGGGTTGTATACCCGTTGTAGATGTACTCCACAACTGCTTCAATGGTTAGTTGTCTAAGTGATGCTATTATATTGTCTTCTACAACTTCTTTCACTTTTGGCGACAAGTTGAATTTAATTCCATATTCAATCTAGTTAGCTCAAGTTTACTTAAACTAAAAAACATCACCTAACGGCCTTTCTCCGTTGAAATGAGGAAATCATTAATCGCCTCATCCATTCTAATTACAAAAATAAGAAAATAAATCAGCCTATTACTTTGCTCACAACCCCGTGCAACATCAAAGAACAATACACATCGAGTTAGATGTCATCTAATTCGAGACAAATACTTGATGGTTCTATCACATTGTTTCATATCTCCAATCAACATCAAGTAACCGATGTGATAACTAAACCATTAGCTGTCCCTTTGTTCAGAAGATTCATTGGCTAAATGTGCCTTGTCAACATCCATGGCCATCTTAAGGGGGCGTATCAAGGAGTAGCAACAACAGATCAAGTTAATCAAGAGAAATTACATTATTAATTTGGCGCTGATTATAGTTGTACATTTATCTTAGACAGTTTTACCTTATGGTTAAAAACCGTTATCACTTGTTGAAACAGAGCACTATATAATCTCCTCATTTCAGCTCATTTCAATTATCTTGTTATCTTCAATTTACTATGTAAACACATACAATTTGGTTCAAACAATATAATAAGTCTCTTATTATCCTGTTAAGGTGTCATTGCACTTGTTAAAGTATCGTTTTACTTTTATAATTTATTTAACACTTTTTCTCTATTTTCCGACAATATAATGAGTTTTCAATTGTCATGTTAAAGTATAATTTTACTGGTTAAAGTGTCATTTCATTATTGCACTTTAATTTGAGCTTCTTCTCTATTTTTCATCAACTGGCTAGAAAGTCTATTTCAGTTTTCTCCGCTTGCAACCTCATGGCACAAACAACACTCCTTCAGAGTTTTTACATATGCGGTCCAAAGTATATTAATATAAAGGAATTGAAAACACTTTAGAACATGGTGATTGGATCAATCTAGGTAAACGTTGTGGTTGTTGATTGGGTTCATGCAAAGAAACCAAACTAGAATTGCTTAGGGCAATGGCTTTGGGGTAGTTTTGGAATTTTGATTTTTTGGTGTGTATTGTATCCATTAACAAGACTCAAGACATTCATGCCTATGTATTTTATTTTTGCATCTAAGCATTTGTATTCCGTTGTTCTTTTTATAATATTATATATTTGCAATTATAACTAGGTCGCATACTCATTAAACTATTAAATGATGGAGGCACATCACACCTAAGAAATAGTAAAAGGTATACATTTACATACAAATTACTCAGTCTGAGTTTGTCTAAGTCAACTTACCCAACCAATAAATTGAAGAGACTCTTTCACTTGTGAGTTAGTAATACTCAAAATTATGTTACTTAATATTTAAATTAACTTGTGGACTCAAATGTGTAGTTTTTTTTTTTTTTTGAATTTTACCCATTGAAGATATAAATGTCTCATGAAACATATAATATGTGAGTTTCTATGTGATATAAATTCGATTAATTTATATTTATAGACATTGCGCTTTGCGTGATTAATCATTTATAGTATCATGAATAAACCCTTTGATTTCAATAGAAAATGTAAGGTGAATGTGATTAATTATATTATATCTATATATTAATGGGGTAAATTTGAAATTGAGTATAGTGTGGTAATATTTATACGTAATAGTTTAATAATTTTGTATAAAACCCCTGAATATAATCTCATAAACATCTCCACCCCAAACTTTGATTCTGAGTCTGTGGATGTATGAGACCATCCTCAATGGTGACGGGCCGACGACGCGTCGTCGTTGTTTTTGCTCCAGTGGTGATGCGTCGTTGTCACGTCATCAAATTTTTTATTTTTATTTACAAATTATTTATATCATAAGAGTGCTTAGATGTTGAAATTAATGAAATTGCATTGTTTTAAGTCGTTTTATAATTTATTTAAGGTTTAAAATTAAAAAAAAATTATTTTGCTAAAAATATATTTAATATATTATAATAGTGTAT
>JAYMSP010001189.1:0-35089 GCA_036897095.1 Plantago elongata
CCATCCTGCCCTTTGAGATATGCTACAATAAGCCCCATATGTGTCACTTTATACCATGACATAGGGGGGTTTTTTCCATGGCACCAAATTTAGCTTCATAGCACTATCAAAACTTAAAATGATCTATCAATCCAATGCAATAGAATTATCCCTCTAGTAGTTAGATTGAACTACTTGAAACTTACTCCCAAACCACACCCAGACTTTCATTACTTCTACATTATTCAGCAAAACATGTTCCATAGACTCTTCAACATTGCACACTGACACTTAGATACCATCTCTATCCCCCTGGATTTCAAGCAAATATCTACATGTAGCCTTCCACCAAAACAAGGTTATGGTGGTGGGGACTCTTGAATTCCAACAACTAGCTATTATTAGTTTTATGTTTGACTAGATTCCATGCATATTTGGTAGCAAATACCACATATGAAGTGAGCTTCTATATAGGTCTAGCATGCATGTCCTCTTGAAAAGGAATAAGAGAAATCTGGGTTGCTACATGAATAATTAGGTTTTTAGATATCCTACCCCATATCCACTGCCCCTCCTCTCCAAACTCATGCACGGACTCCAGCTCATTACATTCATGTATAGCTTTCTCTACCAACACTCCCAACCTAGATCAATTATCCTTCCAAAAATTGTAACTCCATTACCCTAACTGCCAGAAGCTATTATTTTTGGCCAATTTGACTCATTTTCATTAATCTCTTCCATAATATTTAGACAATAGGCACCTAGCCTAGAGAGATTGTTGTTTTCTGAACCTATGACATAGCTTGATGGACAAGGCCTCACACACTTCAGTGAGTAACCCCAATATCTCACTCTTCCATAGGATGACATATCTTAAACCACTTTGACCAGTGGAGCCCCAAAATTTTTGAAATAATAGAATCTATCATTCTAAAAACAACAGGAGGAGGTTCACACACATACACATGTATACTGCCAGAGAAGATAGTACACTACGAACAAGAATCCACCTACCTCCTTGTGATAATAAACTTCCTCTAAGTCTAGATCTTATTTTATCCACAATAGGAGAGTGTAGTTCTATCGTCTTTCTACCTTTAGAAATGGAAGCACCAAGATAGTAGAAAGGGAGACAACTAGGAGAAAACCTTGTTACCCCTTTTATCATAGACTCATTAGCATTCTTCCCCATGTAAATGTTGCTCTTCTGCAGGTTAATCTTTTACTTAGAGACATTCTCATAATGCTTAAAAAATGATTATAATTTCTTCAAAACCTCCTTGTTACCCTTAGAGAACAGTACTATCAAATCATCTACATAAGTAAGATGGCTGACAAAGATATTTTTCTTAGCATCATATAATAAACTAGGGTTCTTCTCAAATAGAGCATTAATCCCTCTAGACATGTATTCACTTGCTAACACAAAGAGGGCAGGGGATAGAGGATCCCCTTGCCTCAACCCATGTTCAGATTTGATAAATCCTTTAGATACACCATTGACTATGACACTGAAGTGACAGTTGTTGATTGTTCTCCTTACCATGCTTATCCAAGACTGGGAAAAATCAAATGCAACAAGCATCTTACACATAAATCTCCAATTTAGATTATCATATGCCTTCAGCATATCAATTTTCATCACCACATTAGATCCTCTAGTTTTGGTATCGAAAGAATTAATCATCTTTTTCGAGCCAAAAGAATATTGTCTGAGATGAGTCCCCCTTTCAAAAAACCACTTTGATTCTCAGAGATTAGCCCAGGTAGAACAATAGCTAGTCTCACATTAAGAAGTTTGGATATGATTTTATGGAAGAAGTGCGGAGACTGATTGGTCTGAAATCAGTTTACATGGGTTCTCCCCCTTAGGTAAGAGAGCTATATAAGTTGCAGATACTCCCCCTTAGGTAAGAGAGCTATATAAGTTGCATACACTCCCACGGGCACTCCCACGGGCAGAGGCTCTTAGGAAAACATCTTCATGTTGCTTGCAATAAATATCATTTGATATACCTATCAACTATGATAGAAGGCAGCTGAATAACCATTAGGCCCTAATGATGCCTCCTTACTAAGGTCAAATACCAGTGCTTTAACATTTTCCATCAAAGGTACTTCACACATACAAGCATTCAGATCAGCATCCACATCCATAGGGAATTCACTCACATCAGGCTCCTCAGATATCATAATATTGTCTGCTAATACATGCTCAAAATATCTCAAAGCAGACTCATGAATATCATGCTGCTCATTAATCATATTCCTATCATCTACCCTGCTTGTTACTCTACCTTTGCTTCTTCTCTTCACCATGCTATGAAATAGTTTAGTGTTCCTATCTCCCTCAAATAACCACCAATATGTCTCCTCCATATCCAACACTTGCTGAGGAATATTTTGATACATCTCTGTGTCTAGCCAAATTATCTTCAGAATGGTGATTTGCATATATCATTTCTATTTCAACAAGTTTTTTTTCTCTTTCTTTAAGGTTTTTGAAAAAATTCCCAAAAACCTTTCTATTCCACTAGGTTAGGTGTTGTTTCAGTCTCCTGAGTTTTTCCCAGGATTTAAGTACCCTCTGAATGCCTAGCAAGAAGAGCCCAATGCTTCTCAATCTTTGTAATACACTCAGGATGAGACAACCACATGTTCTGAAACCTGAAAGTGAACCTTGCACCACTTTAGATAGATCAGCTGATAATAATAGAGGTTTATGATCAGAACACTTTCTCACTCCATGACTTACTCTAGTATCTGTAAGTTTGTCTAAACATGGCTGATTAAACAAAATCATGTCAAGCCTATGTTGTATAACACCAGTAGCACCATGCTGCCTATTAGTTCATGCCCATGTAAATGGAGCACCATCAAATCCTATATCAATAAGTTCACAATCTACAATACACAGTTGTGGAAATCTTCCATTGCATGCCACTTAGGAGCTTCTCCTCCTGATCTCTCAACTAGCAACTACGTTGAAGTCTCCTTCTACTCACCAAAGAAAATTGCTTACTTCTATCTGTCTCAGCTGGTTCCACAATTGTACTCTCTCCACCTTAGGGGAATCTATAGAACACTGTAATATCGACCTCTCCTGGAAAAAATATGAGACTTTAACTTACAGTTTGAAAAATGCACATGACTTGTACACTTCTACTTCGTAGTCATCATCTACCATTATCCATATCTTGTTACTGCAATTTGCTATTGATTTCCTCATTTTGAATCTCTGGCAGAAATAAAACTCATCTAACTTCACCATGAGAGTTTTTCATTGCACTTAATGCTTTTCTTTAAACGGTAAAATTTATTAAAATCATCAATAACATTACAACTTACAAGAACATGAGAAATGCTCGAAGTTTGAAAATAATTACAAATACTTACAAGAAAGCCTCATAAGACACCATAACATAAACCAATGCACAATTTCACAAGTTATATTTCTTATCACTCTGGACCTTCACCACTAACACCTTTTCTTCTAGGCACAATTAACCTGCCCAACCTTGTCCTCCTCTCTTTTTTCATTAGTATAGCCATTAGTATACACTCTTGACCACTCAATTCCTTAAAACATAACATCGCCTCTCCACCAAGTAATAGACCAAAACCGTCAATTTGATGATATTATACAAGGTCCAAATTAAGCTATACCTCTACATCCTATGCCTACAAACAAGTTACAAAAAATTTAAAGTAAGATTTACAACTTATGTTACAATTCAAGATCCATTGAAGAAGAAACAAAACTGTATATTGAATTGATAGAAGATGATTGTGTTTACAGTAGAGATGACAAAGAAGGTAAAAGATCAGTCAACAAGAGACTAGCTAGACTACTATTTATAATAGACATAAATGTCAAATATCTAATGCTAATCTATTCAGTATAAAAACATAATGTGATAAAACACGCTTATGGTGTATCTTCAAGGAGGTTTATGTAGATGACTTGAATCATCTTGTATTTTCTTTTTTTCTTGCCACCCCCCCCCCCCAGGAAGATGAACATGGAGATTAAACAAGTTCATCTTGACAATAAGCCTGGTAAAAGAAGGAGCTGGGAGTGGCTTGGTGTAAATATCAGCCACTTGATGAATATTGCTAATATGGATGTCGTGAATTAAGCTAGAAGCTATCTTTTCTCTAATCAAATGACAATCAAGCTCGATATGCTTCGTCCTTTGATGTTGAACAGGATTCTGAGCCAAATGATATGTTGACAAGTTATATGTATAGAGAAAAACAGAAAAATCATGATAAATCTGAAAATCCTTAAGGAGAAACATAAGCCACTGGGCTTCACAAACTGCAGTAGCAGCTGCCTTGTATTCTGCCTCAGTACTAGAACGGCTAACCACCTGTTTGCTTTTTACTTTTCCAACTAACAAGAGAATCACCAAGATAAAAACAGTAAACAGATACACTCTTTCTTGTATCAACACAACCTGCCCAGTCAGAATCAGCATATCCTTTAAGATGAAGATCATTATGTGTTGAATAAAACAAACCATTACCAATAGTACCTTTAAGGTATCTGAGTATTCTATATACAGCATATATATGTGAGGTAGTTGGTTAAGAGATAAACTGACTAAATGTCTGAACACTATATGCAATGTCAGGTCTAGTCACAGTCAAGGAAAGTAACCTGCCAACTAACCTTCAATAAACCTTAGGATCAGGTAGAGGAGTACCATCATTTACTGAAAGTTTTAACCTATTTACTGAAAGTCTTAACCTACTATCCATGGGAGTATCAACAGGTTTAGAGCCAAGGAAACCAACATCATCCAAAATATCAAGAATGTATTTTCTCTGGCAAAGAAAAAGGCCTTCAGCGGATCTGGCAATTTCAATGCCTAACATATATTTCAGAGTAACAATGTCTTTAATGGTAAATTTATCATGCAAAAAGGTTTTCACATAAGATATATCAAGCATATTATTACCAGTGATGATGATATCATCAACATAAACAAGCAAGCAAAGAAAAGAAGAATAAGTATTTCTAGTGAAAAGAGAGGAGTCTGCAAGAGATTGAACAAAACCAATGGAAGGGAAGAGATTCAATAAGTTTTAGAAACCATTGCCTGGAAGCCTGTTTAAGACCATAGAGGCTCTTTGTCAACCTGCAGACTTTATTAATTGAAGGATAACCAGGAGGAAGGGACATATAAATCTCCTCATCTAAATCACCATGAAGAAAGGCATTATTAATGTCAAGTTGGTGAATAAACTAGTGCTTAGACACAGTAATAGAGAGGAGCAATCTAACAGTAGTAAGTTTGATGACAGGGAAAAAAGTATTAAAATAGTCAAAGCCCTCTTCCTGATTGTAACCTTGTGCAACCAAACGAGCCTTGTATCTGTCTAATGTACCATCTGGTTTAATCTTGGTCTTATATACCCATTTACAGCCAATGACATGCGTGTCAGATGGGAGATCACAAAGAATCCAAGTATAATTTGACTCTAATGCAGAAATTTCTTGCTGCATTGCTAAATTCCATTCAGGAAATTTAGATGCCTCTTTAAAAAATTTAGGCTCTTTGAGAAGTGTAATGGCAGCAGTAAAACAGGCATAATCAGATGATAAATGAGATGTAGACAAAAATTGAGATAATGGATAGAGGACACTTGTAGTAGATGTTAATTGGCCTGGTGGTCATCATGCTTAAGAGATGGTGGGAGAGAGCACTCATATACTTGTAGGTGAGCTGGTAGAGCTTTGGTCCTTGTAGATCTCCTGGAAAATTGTATATTAGGTGGAGCAACTGGGGAGGATGGTGGAGATGGTGTATGAATAATATCAGTAGAGTGAGATGTGTCAGAATCAAGTGTAGTGCTAGAAGTATTAGGTGGAGAGTGTGGAGGTGAATCAAGTGGTATAATGGGTGGTGTGGAGGAATGAGGGGTGAAGGTAGTAGGGCACACAAAATCATCATAGTAGAAAGGTGAAGGGATGATATATGTAGTGGAGTCAGGGATAGCCAAGGGTAAAGTGGTATAAGGGAATTGATCCTCAAAGAAGACAATGTCTCTGGAGATAGTACATTTGTGTGTAGTGAGATCATAAACCTTATATCCCTTGCAGCCAAAAGGGTAGCCAAGAAAAATGCATTTATTAGCCCGAGGAGAAAACTTGTGCTTGTGAGGTGATAGGTTGGATATATAACACAGGCAACCAAAGGTCCTGAGAGTAGATTAATTAGGTGGGGTGGAGAAGAGGATTTCATATGGTTATTTGTTGTGTAGTATTGCAGTGGGAACTCTATTGATAAAGTGAACTGCATTGAGGACGGAATCATTCCAGAATGTAGTGGGAAGGTTTGCTTGAAACAGAAGAGCACGGGCGACCTGCAAGATATGTTGGTGCTTGTATTCTACTCTCCCATTTTGCTGGGGAGTAGCAACACAAGAAGTTTGATGTAGTATGCCATGCTTGTTTTAAAAGTCAGTGAAAAGAAATTCACTGCCATTATCAGATCAAATAGCTTTAATCTTAGTAGAAAATTAAGTTTCAGCATAGTTTTTAAAGTGATTAATGTGCATTCTGGTCTCAGACTTAGTCTGCATAAGATAAATTCAAGTGTACGAGAATAATCGTCAACAATTGTGAGAAAAAATCTAAAATCATTGTAAGAAGTTTGATGAAAAGATTCCCAAATATCCATGTGTACTAAATCAAAAATGTGAGTAGTAGAAGTGGTAGAATCAGAAAATGATAATCGTTTTTGCTTAGCAAACTGGCAGACATCACATGGAGAAATTTTATAAGAATGAGATGGAAGATGTAGAATTTTAGCTAGCCTGTCAATAGATAAATGGCCTAGCCTTATATGCCAAACTGAAGGAGGGATACAGGAATTGGCATAAGCAATACAGGGAGAAAAATGTTGTAAAGAAGGCAAAACATTATCATAGGAAGAAATGTCAGTCATCAAGTGATAGAGGCCATGCTTAATTTCTGCCAAACCAATTATCTTCTTGGACAATTTGTCATGTAACACCATTAAATCATCAGTGAGGAACACACATACATTTTCATATCTAGTTAAATGAGATAGTGATATGAGATAAAATTTAAAAATGGGAACATATAAAGCATTATGGAGAGTCAGGGAAGGGGATATGGTAACATGCCCAATGTGAGTAGATGGAGTAGAGTTACCATTAGGTAGTTGGATACTAATTTGTATAGGGGTGGGTGGTGAAGTGAAAAGGGAATCACTACAAATCATGTGGTCAGAAGTACCAGTATCCAAAATCCAAAAATGTTGAGTAATATTAGATTGTGCAGAAGCCAAAGAGGAAATATAGATACCTGAAGTTGGATCAATGTTAGGGGATAGAGAGATGGCAGCATTTGCATGGTGGGGAGAGTGATGAACCTGTGTATGTTGAGATTTGACAAAATCCATATACTTCTGGTACATGGCAGGATTGAAGCAATCTGCAGTTGTTTCAGAGCATCAGGGTGGATGTTGGTATCAGCAGGAGCACCATTGTGTGGAGCAAGGGACACTGGTATGGTGGCATGATTGGCAGTGGTATGGAGAGGAACATTGCCAGTGATAGCTCTTCTATTGCCTTTGGGACCTCTCCAATTAGGAGGATATCCAATTAGTTGGAAACATTTGTCAACTGTTTGTCCAGAGTAACCATAAAATTTGCACTTAAGATTGCTTCGTTTTCTGTCCTGAAAGGGTGGGTTCGAGTAATTGTTGTAAGAGGAGGTAGGTCTTGTGTTTGGTGCAGAGGTGGCCATAGCAAGGGAGTCATGTGGTATGGTAGGGAGTTGTAAACCCCTATGGCTCTCTTCTTGTGAGAGTATAGAGAAGATCTTAGTGAGGGAGGGGAAGGGGACATCATCAATATCTGACTTCTAATAGTGGCATAGCTATCATTTAAGCCTACCAAAAACTTTGTAGAACAATCCCTCTCCTGTAGAGTTGAATTAGATACCACCAAACATTCACACTTGCCACAATGACAGGTTGAAACACCTCTGTAAGTACAGTATTCATCCCATAAACTCTTAAATCGTTGTAATACACATTGATGGGCTGATTATTCTGTTTCATATTAGTCATAGAAAACACCCGAGCACCATCGCTCTTAACATAACGTAGATGGATTTCATCCCAAAGATACAGTTCTATTCAGACTGAAATCGATTAAGGAGAAGATCGTATGGCTCTTGATACCATGTTACAATTCAAGATCCATTGAAGAAGAAACAAAATTGTATATTGAATTGATAGAAGATGATTGTGTTTACAGTAGAGATGAGAAAGAAGGTAAAAGATCAGTCAACAAGAGACTAGCTAGACTACTATTTATAATAGACATAAACGTCAACTATCTAATGCTAATCTATTCAGTATAAAAACGTAATGTGATAAAACACACCTATGGTGTATCTTCAAGGAGGTTTATGCAGATGACTTGAATCATCTTGTATTTTCTTTATATCTTGACAACTTAAAGACACCGTTAATTTCAAATTAGTACCAAAAGCCGAGTAGTAGCCTATACCTTTCTAGCTCATAGAGAATAATTGGCAAGCAATTAAAGCATTATGCTAATTTGTAATTTTGATAGATCATTAATTTAGTTACAGTTTAATGAAAATGTTGAATTATTAATATATATGACTAGATTCCACAACTCTCTACAAGTTTGGATTTTTAGATGAGATGAAATTTTATCATGATATCAGAGCCTCTGGCTCACGTCCAATCTGGATTCAAATCTCCACAGAGACAATCTCCGTCCCATATTAAATTTCACCTCAAATGGCTTCTTCAAAGAGGTTAAAATCGATCACGAATACGGAGGAATGTTAGAATATTAATATATACGACTAGATTACATAACTCTCAACACATTCAATCTTTTAAATGGATATAATTCTATTATAGAATATAATGTTTATAGTGGTTTCAATAGAAGTATGAATCAGTCAATTTAGGTGAAAGGTTGTTGGAAACTTGGATGTTGTGTGCCTAGAGATAGTATGGTAGTGAACAAAACGAAGTTTGTGCATGTACGTAGTGATTAAACTGAACACTACCAAAAGAGATGTTGTATAGCTTTTCAGAATGTTTCTTTATTTTTGTGCATGCATATCAGAGAAAAGCAAACAAACCACATTTGTTCCATGCATTTAGTTTTCTGTTGGGATGACATTTTATAGAGCTAAAAACTCGTTTCTGTTTCGCCACTTTAAGCCAAGTTGTTGAGACATTCACCTATTTCGTTTTAGGGATCGTTTCATTGTCGCCTCGTAAAGTATAAGATTTTACAGCTCAAATTTCTAAGTCTTGTAATCATACTCCTTTTTCTTTCTGGAATCCATATTAAATCAATGTACTCGATCTATAAAAACTAATATACACTACTACACATTTCCACATCCAAGCTCTGAGGTTTTACAATCTAATAATTCTGGAACACACCCTTAAGACTTAGAGCAAGTAGATTGTAAAAACATACTTATCATGAAATGAAATAACCAATGATTGTTATAGTTATAATTTAAACCATAAAGGACTACACATAGAACATTACAAACATTATTATAATTATATTATAGTATTGTAATTTTTAGATGTCAGCGTTGATAAATAGAAAGTTCAAACCGGCTAATAAACTAGGAATGGTCTTTTGAAAGAGCCTAATATGTTAGTAGTAGGCTGGTTTTGAGGTATCATATGGTATGTAACTATGTAAACTTCAACTAGGGTATTCACTTAACCGTTTGAGTATGGTATGCAAGGACTTAGCCTCCACCTTTCTTTATAACAAAAAAATACAGCAAGTAGGTAGTGTATCTAGAGTAAGGCCTCAAACTCAATCAGTCACGCAGCCAGTGAGGATAACATGATAGTCTGACCAGTGTTGCAAGAAGCAAAGCTAAATGCAATGCCTTGTAAATTACAGGTATTATGTTCAAGTCTCGAGTCTTAATATGTAGACAAGAGGTATCAACCCAATCTGATAGCTTTGATGCCCCAGTCCACACTCTACACTAAATAATAAACACATAACGTCATCAGTTATGGAAAGACAGACCTATACCCTTAAGAACTGCTGGCACACACAGGTCAATAAAATAAAGCATCACTTTAAACATGAGATACATGTAAAATAGGAACGCTTTCATTAAGAACAATGTAAGTTCTGCATGTGTAAGTTTCACACTCGGCACAAACAAGTCAGAATACAGTAAAACTCAATGCAGCTCCTTTTGTGCATGAAGACCATATTTCACGACCAACAATATTCTAACATGAAAACATGATACGATTAATCATCAGATGTAAACAGAACTTCAGTTAGATCTCAGGCTTTGCTATCGATACTCATTGGTTCAGCTTCCTTTGAAGCTGTGTTCTGCAAATTTGAACAAGATAAACCAAACATCAGAAACCAATTCGACTTATTGTATCATCAACTTTGATAAAAAGAAAGAGTTGTTTAAAACAAAACTCATGTTAGGATCATGTACCTTATTGAGTTTAGCGAACATGTTCCCGTAAAACTTTGCATCCTTCTTGTTAAATTCCTTCATCTTCTCCTTCAAAGTCTTGTACTCAAGCTTTACATCCCTGCTTGGGCAACAAAAGTCCCAGAATTTTATTAAGATTCAAAAGAAGAGTTGTACTGGGATCCAGAAAACAGCAATAAAAGCCCACACATGAACCCACCTGTTGTTGGGGTCAATTTCAAGTGCCTTCTTTATGTCGAACTCTGCCAAATCAAGGTCAGCCATGTTTATGTATGCCTGAGCTCTTCTATAAAGTGCCTTCACGTTTGTACTTTCAATCTCCAGCACCTACAACACCAGCTCCATAGTTAGCTCTAAAATTATCCAGCTCCATAGTTAGCTCTAAAATTATCTAGCGAAAATCTTGGCCTCCAGCAGTGAAATGTATCACAGTGAGGAACTCTAAAGTCTAACCTTAGTGCAAAGTTTCTCTGCTTGTTTGTACTCTTTCAATTTCAACTTGCAAGCTGCATCATTCAGGTTGCAAGTAACCTTTAGCGCTTTGGACTGCTTCTTTTCCTCCTCACTGAAGTTGGTGTCATATTCAATAAACTTGGCAGCCTGCATTGCAAACATCCAAATAAGCAACTACAATTGAAGACAGAAATCACAGGCACCAAACATGCTAATCCTACAAAACTAATTTTACCTTCTCATATCTCTTTGAAGCTCTCAAATACTTTCCCGCCTTGAATAAAGCATTACCTTCTTCCTTCTTCTTACCAGCAGCCTCAATTTTCTCCAGAGTGTTCATATCCCAAGACTCTTTATCCTACAAAACAAAATAACACAAAATTGTGAATGTCAGATTCTCTCATACAGTGAGAATACAAATGCAATGATTCCTCAAGTCATCAACTGACCTTCTCAAAGGAGACAAGCTCAATGTCGTAATGCACAGTGGAGTTTGGAGGAACTGTAGCTAGTTCCTGCTTTGACTCGGAAGATCCAAAAGCATACTCAGGTGCAATGGACAAGGTCGATACTTCTCCCTTCTTCATTGTAATCACAGCCCTGTCCAGCCCCTCAATGACTTGCTCTGCAAATAGGCGAGTATTAGATTCCACATAAGGCAACAAAGAAAGTGGGATGTGCTCTGCCTGTGGAACTGCATATACACATACCTTCATCTGTCTTGAATTCAAAGAGATCAGCTTCATCATCAGTATAACCCTTTTTGAAGAAGACAGTACCATCTTGCAACTTTCCGGTCAATTTCACTGAACAAACGAAAAAAGAAAAAAGAACACTTTGAGACGCCAGCTAGGAGTGACAGCTGAAGACACTGCTAAATCATCATATTTTACCTTTAACAACAGCTCCTTCATTCGGTTTTTCATATCCTTCTCCTTCCTTCAGAATCTTCTTCAAAATTTTCTTATCTTCCGTAACATGGGAAACCGTCTTCCATGAGACTAGCTCCAAGAGGATTTCCAACGTGGCATTGGGTGGGACAGCAGCTTCACCATCAGATGCTGGTTTTCCCTTCTCACCAAACCCATCTGCATAAGAAAATGACACAGATTAGGGATAAAGCCTGCAAAGCTACAATTCAACTTTCTTTGGACGCATTTATTCTGATGCAAAAAGATATTAACAAAAAGGATGCATCAACAATCAAATTCCCCAACAGAGAAGCAACAGCCGAAATGATATCTCGCCTTCATCACTATTCCAAATACACCAAACACAAGGCAACATAAAGGTATCATCCTTTTCACATTTGATAATAAATATTTTCACACCGAAAACCAATAAAATTACCAATTACGAGCTACAGGAATAATAACCAACCAAATGAGGTAGAATACAAAGTTATTCGCTCTGTGAGTAACATCACAGAGAACATAATGATTAACAAACCCTTACATTGTGGCTTCACAGTTAGGACGACCTGTTCTCCTTTCTTCATAGTTTTCACTGCCCTGGAGATAGCAGGACAGAAATAACCTGACATGAAAAATAATTTGTAAAATAGGTAACCATGGGGAAACAAAAGAAAAGAAGTCTTCAACAGACTAGCTTTATGGTTCAAAATCGTACCATCTCCCACAGTGAACTCAACACCGTCAGATTTTGAAATCACAACTCCATTTTCCAGCTTTGCTTCATAGTTAACTGTATCACAGAAACAATTATTGTTAGACGACAAACAATGAAACACGAAAGCAATTATTGTTAGTGGTCTTCCAAATACCTAGCACTTCATCGGCATCTTTTGGGTTCTCCCATTTCTCCCCCTCTTTCAGGATCTTTTTGAACAACCCACCATCCTTGCAAATATCCTTAACACTGGCCCATGATAGCAGTTCTACATCAAACTGAAGAGTTGCATTTGGAGGGATAGTAGGAGGAGATCCGGATTCACCATAAGCCAATTCCGGTGGTATGGTGAAGACTGCATTTTCACCCTTCTTCATGGTCTTGATACCTTGGTCCCATCCCTTGATGACTTGCCCTGAAACCAGTCCAAATGAGCATTGATTACATAGAGAACGTAAGTTCAAACATATGAAACAACCATCCAAGTTTCGGAGCTGTACAATCCATTATCACCATAAGCCTCCTATTGACGAGCACAAAAAAAGTTCAGGCAATCAAACCAAGGGCTAGAAGTTTGATTTCTATAGTTCTAAAGAGAGAGATTTGTGCCGTGCCATATGATATATAAAGACCTGTCTCTCTCGCAGCTAATCGAAGCAGAACCATATGCAGGCTGGTCATGAAATGATTCTATTGCAGAAGAGAATAAAACTTTAGCGAAGAATCTTTTTTTTTATTTGAAATGGATATATCTATATGATTCATATTTATGAGATGATAAAATATGGCAAAAGCTATGCCGAGTTCACGTATGAATAGGCGTATTGGTTTGCGTAAGTGTGTACATAAATTACCAAAATGGATTATTCATGTTCAAGCAAGTTTCAATAATACTATTGACACAGTTACAGATGTAAAGGGTCGCGTGGTTTCCTGGTCCTCGGCAGGTACTTTTTCTTTTACAGTGAAAGTGAGCAACATTAGACACAACACAAAGATGCATTAAAAGTCAAGAGTTATTGAAACTTTCTAAGTTTTCATTTAGCATCCTAAGCGTATATCTAAATTTCAGAAATCCAGTCCATAGATCATAATAAAGTCCCTTTATCTCAACAGGTATCTAGTTATACCGGAGAATCTGAAACATAATAAATGAGGCTAGGACAAAAACCAGGCAAGCTATACATATACTATCACCATAGAATATAACCATTTCTGGACTACAAACAGAATGTCCAGTGGATCGTGCAAGATGCAAGACTAAAAAAGAATAAAGCGAAAACAGAAACCAGGCACCTCAGTTTTAGTACTTCAAATTGCTTTTAATTACTGTGAATGGCAACAAGAACTCCTCATGATTGTGCTAAATGGAAAGAATAAATATTAAGCAAAACAAAAGTGGAGCTCATACGATTACCATTTCGAATGGTAATGTGTTTAACGAACAGTGACATTTTGCACAAATACATAGTGAGAATCTATCTTAATTATACTATCAATGCATAAACACCGCTAACAGAGTCTATTACATGGCCTATATAGTACATAAAATTTGATAGAGAACAGAAAACTAGCCCGAATCATATTTAATTACCACTATCAAGGAAAATAATCCAATTATACGTCTTAACATATTCAACCCTCCATAAAGCAACACAATACAAGAAGTTGATCGAGAATCAATCAGAAATGGATACTGACCTTGACCGAGAGTGAAGGAGAACGGCTCGCCTCTATCGCGACTGGAATCGAACTTAGTTCCATCAAGTAGCGTTCCCGTATAATGAACTGAAAAAATGATGAAACGCAGGAAAACACATTATTCAATCAATAACAAAAATCTAATAAAACTGCGATGGTGCTTCACCTCCAGTATCAGTAACGTATATAAATAATAAAAATCGAGGACGTACGACAGTGCTCGAATGGATTAGTATAGAATAGTATACCTTGGACTTCATCTCCAGTATCAGGAGTATCCCAGCCGTCGCCCGACTTGAGGAGCTTCTTCTTCAAACCCTGGGTGCCGATCTCCTTCTCATCTCCGACCTTCATGACGCCGCTGGAGACCTCACCGTCCAGATCCAAGTCCTCATCCATTTCAGCAGGTGGAACCATCGGCATATCGAAATCGTCCTCCATTTGAGCTTAGCTTGATGTTATTGATTAGGTTAGATGAGAGTGAGTGAATTGGATTGGATTGATTGCTTGTTGGAGTGTTTTGGTTGAGGAGAAGAGAGTGACGCTCGGCTCGGTTTAATAGTAGAAATGGGGAGTTTCTAGAGACTTCTCTTTTCTCGAGGGTTTTAGCTAGCTACCCTATAATAGTTGCTATAGTTTAGCTCATTTTATTTGATTTTATGAAAGGTCAAGATGGTTCCAGAGATTATCAGATTCGCCTCTTTCCCTTTTCACCTTTCACTTTCATCTTCACCAGTTTAGAATTTTCATTAAATATATAAATTAGGATCATTTCTATTTCATTTAAAATTAATTAGAGACTAATTGGGATAGAATTTAAATGGTTTTTTTCAATTGAAATTAAATTTTTTGTGTTTAAAAAGTTCGATTTAATTGGGGAGATGGCCGCTCCAGCAATATGACAAACAACACCTTAATTAATTTCAACCCTGTTAAATCATAATTTATATTATACTTTAGTTTAGTTCAGTTTAGTTATCCATTTATATTATACTTCTGTTTCATTTAGTTTAGTACAGTTTCGTTCAGTTTAGTTAATTTTAGTAAATTTCGAGCCTAACTCTATAAACTATGAAATTAAAGATTTAAATATGATGTAATAATTTATCAATATCCATCCACCTTCCTCAAAAAATTAAACATTATATTCTCCGACTTTTTAGGTTGACATTGCACAATTTCCATCAACGTTAAACATGCACAAAGAACATGGCGAAATGTAACCATAAGGTCACGGGTTCGATTTTCCGAAATGGGTGATTATATTCTTTTAATAGAGATTGATGGTGATTTGCATCTAGAATCGATTGATAAATTCGTCTTGTTCAACAATTATAATTGTAATGCTATATTTCATGTTAATTAATAAAAACGAAAGGTGGATATGTTGGAGTGAAATTCGGTCGAACCAAATTTCCCTCCCCTTAGCTGAAAGCGTCATTTTGTGCATAAGAGGAACAGCAATGTCCTCAAAAGAATACCTACGACCCCTGGTATCTTTTTGGGGTTTTAGACATCAACGGTGTTCGACCATATTAACCTAATAACCTCAGAAATGTAGATGAAAGACCAGTCATGCCCTCACTTGTATAATTTACTATAATTCATCACTTAATATATGTTCGATCTGCCTAGTTCAATTTTCCATAATTCGTCGCGTGAAGTTTATTTTTTTTCCAATTACGGTCTGTTTTTCTTGGAGAAGGGCGCGATTACCTAGTAGTGTTAGAGGCTGATCTTCTGTTGAGTAATTGGTTGAGCAATTTCAATTCAATGCATTCATGTTTTACGAAAAATGCTTAATTTGTTTATGTGTGAGATTTGCTTTCTCTAAAAGCCCAGTGTAGTGAGCGACATGCATCTTAATTCATTAAATTTGTGTGAGTAATTTGTCCAAAGATGCAAGTATGCATTCGTTATTATGGTCGAGTTGTATAGATTGTTAACATAAATTATGAAATGCGATTTTGTGGGTTGAGAGAATTGGGAATCTGTATGTTGTTTTTGCTCGATTCAACTGTGGAATGATTGAGGGAATTTTTTAACTTTGGAATGATTGTGGAAATTTTATAAATTTGGAATGATTAATGTTCTGTTAATTGGTATTAGATTTCATGGATTCAATTGTTGCATAATGTACGTGAGTTTGTGTTGTTTTTGTGCTGACTTGTTATTATAAAAACTTATAAAAGTTGAAGTATTTTTTCAGAGTCCTCAAATTTTGTATACTAATTGTGCGCGCCTTTGTGTGTAAATTGTTGATTTTGTCTATTTGCTATTGTTGTATACTAATTGTGTAAGAGCCGCGAAATTTGGTACGTATCAGAAACTAATTTAAATATTAAAATTATTACTTCGAACAGGAGGCCGACCCTTGACTTAAAACGAGTGAAAATGTTGACCGTGAATATGGGTCAAATTTAGAAAGTAAACGCCGAGCGAAATCACCAGATAATTACTAACAGATAATAAAATAATAATAAAAATAATAAAATAAAAATATTTATTTTAAATTTTATACGGCTTTAGTTTGTCTTGAATATCGCCCGGGAATTGATTTCACATTTTTCTGAAATTTATTTACGAGCCGTTTGGAGTCCAGAAGAAGCCAGGTGTATATAAGGGTAAAATACCCAGTATACCCCCACTTATCTTCTTCATCTCTTCCCCAAATCCAGCCCTCCCGTTCAATCGGTCTTGAGCCTTCTCCGTCATTTCCCTTCCGCCCACAACCGTCACCGATGCTCCGCCTCATTGCCGCATGTCAAACGCGTGGCGGAGGAGAAGTTGCTGCGGGCGGACGGAGAGGGAAATCGCCCGCATGACCGACGCGTGTAGGGCGGAGAACGAGTCACGACGGGCGGAATGGGCGAGCCTCCGCCTATTTATAGCCGGCTCCGTCGCCCTTCCTCAATCGCACCACCCAACGGAACAGAAGAAACTGAACTGTAGCCTTTGCCCAGTTCAACCTCTTCCGCTCTCATCTCAATTCAATTCCTTCCCGCATCTCCCCTTCACCGCGCCTCCAACCACCGCGCCGCCTCACTGCCGGACTTGAGTCGCCATTCACGATCAGCTTCCGGTTAGTAGCCTCGCTTCGAGTTAATTACTTTTGGGAACAAGAATTTGAGTTTTAAGTCTTCGAATGCAGTTTACTTGTTGTTGTGTGCTTAGCGAATGTTGACTCGCATATGTAAAATAAGGATGCTAATGCTATGTTGTACTATGATGTAACAGAATGTAAGGAAGATTATAATTGGTGTACATGATATAGTGATTCAGTTGTGATAATATTCAAACAGTATAGCATCTTAAGATATTAAGCAGAGATATGGTATGAAAATACTTGTTGTGTGATCTGATAAAGGTGTGGGTGATATGATGAAGTAGTAAATTGATGTTATGATGTTGCCAAAGTGTTAGCAAGAAAAAAAAGGTATGTATATACTGTTGTAGTAATTGTGTATGTGTCATGTAAATCTTGTGCTATTATGTAATTCGTACAATGTTGTGTATTGCAATCAGGTGTATGCTAGACCACATTGTGTGGTGAATTACTTGATACTACATTGTATCCATTGTGCAAAATTTGTAGCAAATATAGTACATGTAGCAAAGTACACTAATGAATTATTAAAGTGTGTAATATAGTTGTGACAAAATGTATATGTGGGTTATGTGCAAAAGATTGACTACACCAAATGATAGCATACCAATGCCACATGCTAGTGATGCTGGTGTGAGTGTGTGAAGTATTAAAATACTGCAAATGGATGTATGTGTGAATGAGCAGATATTTTAAGGAGTTGAAAACAATAAAGAATCTGTGTTTTGTTATGTGCACGGTGCATTGAAGTGAAAATCTTAGAATTGGTTGCCGTAGTTAATCAGTTCGTAGAAATATTTGCAAATTAACACTTAGCCGTGCTTAGAGCTTTTGTTCATCTCTCATTTGAGTGGTGTTAACTAGGAAGCCTTGTGTTGTTGTGCAATTGATTATTACTGCTAAGTTTCCATAAGATGGGTATTGTTGAGTCGAGAATTTGAATTTGCTTATGTCGTGATTTGGTGACTTAGGATTTGATTGGATAATTGTTGCAACTAAACTACTAAATGATTATATGATTACATGCCTAGTTGATTTGACTTGTTGTTAGGGAAAATTTTACGGGAGTCCTAATTATTTTTAGCATCGAAGTTAAGTAAGTATTGTCTATTTATCATGAGTAACGAAGTTGCATAAATTGCGAGATATCCAAGGTGAGTGATGACTGGCTTCGATGTTAGGCCCTGGGAAAAGCTAAATTGTATCTTTCATCGTCTTAAATTCCAGTGCCTATGTCTGCTTCCTTAGCTATTGGTCTAATGCTATTCTGGCTATGCGACGACATCCTGACTAACCTGACCCGAGTACTAATTGCGACTATTTGGTTAATATTGACTCTGTTGGAACTAAACTCTGATTGTATCCTGATTCTGACTTGATATTCTGCTATTCCAGTTATCTTGTTATATTGCATCCTGATTGTGTTCTGTTATTCCACATGAACTGCATTGCACGAAAAAATGATTTTTTTGAAAGCAACCACACACTACTTGTTTTCTGAAAAATTGGGAAACCGTCATGGTCGACATTGTCGACATCTTGTTATTGAAGCTGGGTTATGTAATTTGCAGCGTTATATTCAGGCTCGTGTTTACGTGTTGGACAATTCAAACGGTCCTATTTATGTGTTGCGGTAGGTCGCTACCCATCATTTATGCAACTCTCTGGAGATCGCTACTCCCCCTTGATTATTTGACCAATACCTGATCAGTTTGGTCTAGCCCAAGACAGTTACTGTTTAGTACTGTAAATTTGGCACCTTTCATGTGCTAAGATCATGATCGTGAATACGTGTTTCTGGTTTTCCCTATTTTTAAAAGTGCCTGATCAGCGTGTTGTGTTGGTTTACTATCCCGATTGTGTTCATACTTGCATTCATGCAAGCTTGATTATCCTCACTGAGTCTTATGACTGACACTCTCTTGTTTTAATAATATTTTTTTTCCCAGGACAAGAGCACAAAGAAAGGTCCGGGTAGATAGGCTGACAGACTGTTCGTAGACACCATATTCCGCTACTACTTGTTTAGATGTGTGTGTTTATTATCGAATTATAACTGATATTGGGGTCTGTAATAACTATTACTTTTGATATATCGATGTATTTGGAAGTTCGGCATATTCCTTGACGTCCGGACCAGACCGGGGCCTTACAAATTGCACGGCTGAATCTTTTTGTGTAGGATTCTCAGGACTTTTCGGACTCTCATGAGAGTTTCTCACAAGTTATTACTTCACTTATATCTGGCAAGCGTAAAAGGTCATATACGCTACACACTTAAGGAGAGAGTTGTTAGACAGTCTGAGCACTTATCAAGATTCTTTCTAGGGAAAGCCATTTGTGGATTTGTGCTCATTATTAAGCTTGTCTGGTGGATTGGTCTAGTTTTCTGATTATTGTGTAACACCACATGAAGAATATGTTGAATGTATTTGTCTTTGAAAGTTCTAATCACTCAATTAGTATATACTTCCACGGGGTTTTGAAGGAAGACCTACAATTGCATACATTCCATCTTGCAAATCCTAAGCGAGTTATTGAGTTTGGTGAGGAGTCTTGAAAACTCTATAGGGTTATAAAGCCTATAAATTAAAATGTACTTCTTGAATTGGATGTTGTACTAATAGATGTGTAATATTGATAGCGAATTGCTTCAGTGTAGCCTCGGTGGTTTGGCTGGGACATATATCATTGCGACAACAAGCAGGTTAAAGCAGTGTGGGTATACAATAAAAATTGTGCCATAATAAATTGATAATCTTTCACTAACTGGCATAGGGGGATTACAATATAAATTAACGGACTGTTTAGATCCGATTATAATATAGATCATTTTTATTAAGTTAAAATTCTTATTTGGTATAGAATTGTATAAGAAAGTCTAGAGGTGAATTGCAGAATGAAGAACGATCACTTAATTGAGTTGAATTGAATATGTTTTTCTAAGTAATTGTTCAATGAGTAAATATACTATAAGGTAAGACTTTCTTATATATTATAAAATTTTGATTTTTATGTAAACAACGGCGTGAGGCTTTTGGGTAATCAAACTGGACCAATTTGTCTATACAAAGAACAAATATGTTAGGAGAAAAACATAAACACAAAAACGTGCTACTATATGTTTCTTTCTCAAATTCATCATTCAATCGTGTTTCTACTCTTGGATCTCCCGGATATTACACGTTTCCACTACATCTCCACTCGGTTTCAACTTACTACCTTCGATGGAGATGAATCAGGTAAAAATTCACCACGATTTGTATGTATTTGTGTGTTTTTTCGTGTTTTGTGCATTTTATGTGTGTCTGTTATGATTTTCAATTTAGTTCTCATGATTTGGTATTTAAAACTTTCAGATCTAGTTGCTAAGATGTTTCAAAACTTCAAATCCAGAACGAAGAAGAAGCTAGCTCGTCAGATCTAAAAAATATTTCTGACAATCTGTTTAGATCTGAAAAATATATCATATCAGATCTAAACAACAAACTTGTACGTACCTTATTGTTTTAACTACCATTGTTATGGTTTTTAGCTTGTGGTGCATTTTTCTGCGTTATTAGAGTTTTAAGATGCATTGTTATATATTTACGAGTCATTGTTATAGTTTTAAGTATCAATATTATTGATTTCAGCTCGTGTGTGTGTGTGTGTGCGCGTGCGCGCGCGTGTGTTTGATGAATTTTTATTCAGTTTTCATGATTTTTTGTTTAAAACTTTCAGATCTAGTTGTTATAGCGTTCAAATCCACAACTCCACAATGATGAAGTAGCTCGCTCGTCAAATTTAGAAATCATTCTCGAAAATATGTCTATATCTGAAAAAAATAATATATAGTATCTAAATAGAAAATACATATGTACCTTAGTGTCTTAACAACCATTGTTATAGTGTTATCTTGTGTTGCATTTTTCTGCTTTGTTATAATTTTAAAATGTATTTTTATATTTGTTGGTGTTATAGTTTTAAGCATATATATTATTGTGTTTAGCTTGTGTTCAATGTTATGCTTAATAGAGTTTTAAAATGCATTATTGTAGTTTTAAGAGATACTGTTATATTTTAAGAATAAATATTATTGTTTTAACTTGTTTTGAATGTTTTTGTCATGTTATGATTTAAGAGGCACTAATATAGTTCTAACAAGACATTGTTATTGCTTTAAATGTCAATGTTATTTTTTATATCTTGTGTGGTGTTTTTTTGGTCTGTTCACTGATTTTAAATTGTGTTGCATTTTTCTATTTTGTAATAGTTTTAAGATGTATTGTTATAGTTTGAAAAGACAACGTTATTGTTTTAAACATCAAAATTTACTGTTTTTAGATGTGTTGCATGTTACAACTTTGTTTTTGTTATAAGAGGCATCGTCGTTGTTTTAGGTATTAATGTTATTGTTTTTAGCCTATGTGTTCATGTTTTGTTATAATTTTAATATGTGTTGTTATTGTTTTAAGCATCAATGTTACTCCTTTTTAGCTTCTGGGCATGTTTCTACTATGTTATTGTTTTAAGCACGAATGTGTTTGTTTTAATAGTAGAGTCCGTGTTGCGAGAAACCCCTACATTTTGGAGAGTCCCGAAAGTCTCCCCAAATGGTAAAATTAGACAATTATACCTTTTTTTTTCCGCAACTTAAGTTTCGATGATTTTTCGCAGATCTTTTGACCCGGATTCATTAGAAACGGATCAAGTAAAAAACTAGACAATATAATATAAAAACTAAACAAAAATGTAAATTTAATATCATGTAAAAACTAGAGAATTTCTTTTATAGACTAGAGAATATAATGTAAAAGTTAGACAAGAAAATGTATAAACTAGATAATATAGATTACACCGAATGAAATATTTGTACGAGTAATAAAACTAAACAAGATCATTTATAAAACTAGATATATATTTACAAAACTAGATAATATGTTGTAAAAACTAGACAATTATACCTTTTTATCATAACTTAACTTTTGATGATTTTTCACGGATCTTTTGATCCGGATTTATTAAAACGGGTCAAGTAAAAACTAGACAATATAATGTAAAAACTAAACAAAAGTGTAAATTTAATATCATGTAAAAACTAGAATTCCTTATATAAACTAGCCAATATAATGTAAAAGTTAGACAATATAATGAAAAAACTAGACTATAGATTACATCGAATGAAATTTATATACAAGTAATAAAATTAAACCAGATCATTTATAAAACTAGACAATATAGTTACAAAATTAGACAATATGTTGTAAAAACTCGACAATACATACTAAAAATAAGACGGTTCAACACAAATGCACAACATAAAAATATAACATGAAAAACTAGACAAATATTGGTAAAAACTAAGACAAATGATATTTATATAAAAACTAGATAACCGTGTTAAAAACTAGGGGGGTCTTTCGGACTCTCCAAAAGTATGGGGACTTTTATGAGACTTAGTATTAATAGTAAACATTATTATTTTAATCCAGATAGTTACTGTTTTAAGTAGATAGTGATGATGAAATCAAAATTTAATGATAGGTCTCTTAATTTAAAGGTGTAACTTTAGTTATTGAAGTGAGCAACAAAAGACAGGAATTCGAAGATCACCAATTCAATTTGTATTCATACAAAAATAACATCGAATAAACATTAATTGTAATTTCTTTCTTAAGGGAATAAATGTTTTATTTTGATCATTTGGATGACATAATATTTCAATAGTGATTGTTATATGTAGATTATTTTAAACTTATTTATTAATATTTTAATGACATACACGGAACTTTAAAACTTATTTAATAGTGATTTATTGATATTAAAGTATTATTAATTATAACAAGTCATTTTAAAACTATCACGTCAGCCCTTAAAAAAAACAAGAGGGGTTAAAAAATATGATTACAAGTTACAATATAGAATACCGATGCATTAAAACTATTACACCATCTTTTAAAACATTAACAAAATACGTAAAAACTATTACTATAACTTTTGATGCTAACAACTTAAAACATTGTGTATCAGTGTTCTTTTTTCTTAATATTCGGCCAGTTAGACTGCTGAAAAAAAAAAACTGCAAAATCCCCTAAAAAATCATGACTTCCTTCTGTTTTAAGATAACTTTATCGATTCCAAAACTTTAGCTTGTCGAATTATAAATTATGATTAGCTTGGCAAACCCAAATTTTTAGTTGTCTTAATTATAGTTAAGTTAATGTTGTAATCCAAACAGTCCGTTAATGAAGAAAAGAAGTTCATGAATGTCACCATGTTAAGCACAGTCCAAGCCCCGAATCAATCAGGATCACAAGTTTACAACAACCGCAGTAGACACTAGACACCATAGTGATTAGTCTGTAAAATCAATTCGGGCTAAACCCACCTTAAGTTAACTTTAATTCTGAAAATTAAATGAACAGCATATGCCATCAAAAAAGTGCAAAGGACTTCAAGAACATTCACATTGTGTATTTCCAACTTATTATACCTCTCCACTACACCAGCTATAAAACATAACAAAACAAGTGGTGTAACACATCTTAAATTCACTCCAAGATGTCCTATCAACAGTTGAATTTTCAACTAATTTGCGCATTTTATCAAATTTAGTAGGTATAAATGGTTGCTGGCAAGTAATGTTCTCAATGATGCAACTAATGTATCCAACAAGTTGCTGCCCTGGTCCTATTCCACAGACACCAAAAATAACGAAACAGAAATATGTCTGTGATTTCCAAGAAGTTCTTTTAATTTGGAAACTAAGAGTTAAACAAGAAGAACTCTACTCATTCTCTAGTACATATAAATTTCTATGAACACAGTAGAGTGTTAGGCTTCAGACTTAAAGTTCACTTTCCTCTGATTCTTCTTGACCACCCAAAGTTTTTCCATTGACTCCAACCAACTCGGTGTCAAATATGAGTGTTGCACCACCTGAAAGCATGGTATTGACATAAGCAACAATATTTGGATGAAGTAACTTACAAGAGGCAATACAATGCTACTGCATAGCAGGTATCCCCATAACTAGTCTTACATTTATCCTCTTTGAAAGAATCAAATAGCAAAGTAGAGGTACTTCTTAGTGTATGCTCAAATTGCAAACTCGAGTACAAGTCACAACATATACCAGAACATACATGCAGTTTCAAGCAGCAAATAATTGTATTACAGTATTAGCAAACATCATAAACTGCTGACCATCTAGATACGATTCAATACTAGTCCGTGAACGTTCTTGAAGTGATAATATGGACAAATAAATGCTTCACATATTAGAGATTGACATGTTGTCATGAATTACACAGTTTCTTGATTATTTCTTTTACCTGTAATGCAAGTGTAGCACCAAATTGAATTCAACGACACATAGTTATTTGTTGATTATAATGTAACAGGGTGTTGCCAACAAAAAAAGTGGCCCCTGTTGCCAAATATACAGTTCCCTTTCATTCAAAATACACTGCTTCACGAAACATAGACAATTTTCGTAGAAACCCCAACTAACTACGGAACCACTTCATGGAGTTGAAAGATTCGAACAACTTATATATAAATTATATGTCAGTATGTTTTGGCTTAATCACTATTATACTGACAGATCATGGTGAAAATTTGTGTAGAGATATGACTATTACGATGTGCGGTCCTTTTCCATAGTGGAGCTCAAGGAAAAAAGGAAAACTTGAAGACATTACCTGGAATAGTAGGTGGGGATCCTTGATCACCATAACCAAGTTTAGAAGGTATTTTCAATTTTCGCTTCTCTCCCAAGCACATCCCCAAGATCCCCTGGTCCCATCCTGAAAATATACCAGCTTGGTTTCATGCATGAAATTTCATTTTGGAGCTGAAAGTTCAATGTAGAACTTCCCACTCTTACTTTGGTTCCCACAAAAGCATGCATTCACAAACAGGACGATAGAAAAGAAAAAAGAAAAGAGCTATCCCCTGATAAGCTGGTAAATGAGTTACATCAAAGATGATTTGCTTAAATACTCCAGAAAAGGTATCAGCCAATTATTTTTCTGCTAAATGTACTTGAGCACAGTTCCAAAAACATGTAAAGGCACAAGTAAGAAAGCTAAAGACCATAACCAATTTCTGACCATATAGTAATATTCACATGCTAGACCTGTAGCAAATACAAGAACTAGCGAGTGTCTTCAATGATTTAACATGAAGTACAACTTGCCAGATAACAAAGAAGTGAATTAACAGTTGCAGATACTAACCCTTAATTACTTGACCAGTTCCAAGTTCAAACTCAATTGGATCTCCCCTTTCAAAGCTGGAATCAAACACTTTTCCATCAGTAAGTGTTCCCTGCAAAATCCCCCCACTTTCAAAATGCATAGACAATCAAATGGTTCAAGACTTTGTTAAGACTTGAAAACAACAAACAACAAAGAGATAACTCAACTCATTAAGACTTGGGTAAGAATAACAAGGACCAGTTTGTTATATGTAACTAAATCATAATGTATTCCAAGCTTGATTGGCATCCAAAGACTTAATTTCTTGTTAAGTTTGCATGCTGAAAACTCTCATGATTTAACCACATTACCTATAAGTCACGATTTGAACAGTTTAGACTTGAGACTTGAAGAGTCATACCCGCCACGTATTCGATCCATACGATAAATGTACAAACTACCCTACTTATTAAAGAAATTTCTGAGATCACGGATTGCTTCTCCCCCTAGGTAATATCTATGAAGGCTTGGTTCAAAATAATCAGGCCATGTTATGTCAATAACAAAACAACAAAGAACATCTTTTTCAGAATTACTGCTGGAGATGGTTTGAAATCATTGTAAAGTGCAAGTTTACTCACCCGGTAATGTACTTTAATTCTGTCGCCTTTGTGGGCCTGAACTTCACAAGTTTCAGGTTTATACTGCACAATGGTATTCATATAAGCATCTCAAATAAAAATAAGTAGTACAACACAAGAGTACAATGCATCACTTGGTCTACAATTAGTTTCAAGTAACTTTGGAGTTTTGAAGAGATTTTCAGCAATGGTAAAGTTCAGATTCCACATAAACATTTAACACATCATTACTCATAATATGCAATTCATTGTGTGAGAAGGCACTGTTTCATTATATGTGTGTGCACTATGTTTGGAAGAAAAAGAAGGTAAAAGAAGGCGAGATTCACTGTCCTTTTTAGTTCTTAATGACAAAAAATTATGTGACAGTCTAATGGTAGATAAACATTAAATATTAGAAGTAACCACACCAAGCCAAACGCTGGGCATATTTTCCAAATGTGTACACACCACCACCAACTCAAGCGTTAGGTGCATTCCCCTAATAATCAACAGAAATCATCAGCTTGGGCAGACCTATTCCCTAAAATTAGTTTCCTGCTCCATTTCCACAATTCAACAGCATGATCGATCTAATTACGACACGTTATAACACAAATCGTATGATTACACTACACAACGAGAACAACATTTCTTCAAACTTTCCACCAAAAGTAACTCACATTAGCTAGTAAAACAAAACAGTGATAATCAACAGAAAATTCACCTTGACACCAATCTGCAGGCTGGTTACATCGCCAGATTTCTTTGCCCAAGCTGCACAACGAAGAAATGTCACAAGAGACAACAACTTTCCCACATTAATATCACAAATCGAATCGACTAAGCATAAATTGTATGATCTGTCGATGTATCGAACAACAAAAGGAAATTGCATAGAATGAGGGTTATTGTTGTTACCTAGAGCAACGAATGCGAGAAGAAGCAAAGCAGAAACGACGGTGAAGTGAATTCTTCTTGTCATATTGGGATTTGACACGATCTGGTGATCTTCAGTTCCTCCTCTCTATGATTTGCTCGATTAACAGCAGATTGAGTACTTATCCAGTGCAATCGTGTGCATCATACCTCAAATGGACCTGCAACGCACTAATACGATCGTGCACCCAATCAGCGTTTACCACGTCAGCGTGGAGTGTCTATTTGCAGGCTCTGCCACGTGTCGTTTCTAAATGGTTAAATCGCGATCCAATTCCCAAAATTACCCCGAAAATTCCGATTTAGTTGAGATAATTCCAGAATTCCCGTATAGTTAATTTTGAGATGGGATTTTAATTGATTTTGCATTTCAATTAGGATGAGATAATGAATAATGCTAAAGAGTCTTGTTTTGATCTTATTGCGATTCCACTTTAGTGAGTATTAGTGCGAATTGAAGGCACATATGATGCAAAAAAACCTATTTTATTTATCTTCTTGAATTGTACTTTTTAATTCAATTAATTTGGTCAATGACTATAAATGAGGAATAGAGGACCACGACTCGTATAGCTGAGTAAACACTAGAAGAGTATATGATATTTAACTAGGAACTCTAGTTGTATTATCATCTATAATGAAATTACTTTACCGTCTCAAAACGTGATGCTACAATTGAAATGTGTACTTACCTTGTGAAAGCCTCTCTGTCTTATAAGTGCTTCTTCCCCATCTTCATCAATTTGTGACAGGAAATCTTTGGAGGCGTTATTATGAACGAACAACTCGATAATCTATATCACGGATTATCCATGAGACCAAGGGTCTCAATAAATAAATTAATAAATAATTAATAGTATTATTAGTATTACTAGAAGGCATGCGTGACGCTATACGTGACAAGTTTATTATTTATCGTTTTGTGTGTTAATTATGAGATGTGTATAATTAGTAAAAGTGTATATAAATGTTTTAAGAGAGAATTACATATATAAACCACTTAATGACAACTATTATATATAAAGATGGATCTCTAAAATAATTACATATAAGTCAATTCTAATTGTTTAGTCATAAATTCACTCTAACTAGACAGCCTCACTTCATTCTAATTAGTTGTGGGCCTAAAAAACAAGTTCAACTGGATTTGATAATCATTTTATAATCCGGCTACAATAATGAATTTCAAATAGGGCGCTAAATGGAATTACATAACCAATTTGAAATCCGTAGGCATGAAACCAACTTCTGAGAGGCTGAAACTACCTTGACTAGATCATGAAATTAACATACTAGCTTCATGTACACAAAAAGCTAGTTTCAAAACAACAAAAACTAGTTTCATAATCACAAAACCTAATTTCATGTCCACAAAAGCTAGTTTCAGGACCACTTAAGTTAGTTGCAAGTTCACTAAACTCGAATTAAGCGACTATCGAGCCTCTCACAAATTCTAAAATCCTAGGGAAAAATGGTGAATCCAAAAATCCACTAAATTTGATTACTCTCTAACCCCTAATTAAGCAGTTGTCGAGCCTACAATGTTAGTTTTAAGATCCAATATGTTAGTTTCAGTATAAATAGTATTAGTTTCAGGTTCACTCAAGTAGTTTTAAAAACTCAGAAGTTAATTTCATGTTCATCGGTTTTAGTTTTATGTTCGATAAAGTTAATTTCAGGTTCACTAAACTAGTTTTAGGAACTCAGAGTTAGTTTTATATTCATTAATGTTAGTTTCAGCAACTAAAAATGCTGGTTTTAGGTTTCATCACACAACAAATATTAGTTTAATTAGTTTCATGTGAATTGAAGTTAGTTTCAGGTGACTTTATACTTGTTTCAAGATTTCTTATTAGTTTTAGAACCACAAAAACTGGTTTCATGTTCACAAAAGCTAGTTTCAAAACCATAAAAAACATGAAACCAGTTGAATCAAAATCCCTGAAACTAGTACGAACATGTTTGAAACTAACTGTTATGTTTGTGAAACTAACTTTTATACTCCTAAAACTAGTTTGACTTGGTATGAAACCAGGGAAACCAACGCTTATGCTCCTGAAACTAGCATGGATTGCTTTGAAACTAGTGAGACTAATATTTATGCCCATGAAACTAATCTTTTATGAAGCAAATATTCCTGAAACTAATACAAACATATTTTGAATATTTGTGAAGCTAACTTTTTATACAATAAAATTAACTTTTTGAAACTAGCAAACATAAACACAACAAAGATGGGCATTAAACTAACCAAAATGTACCTGCAACTTATATTCTACAGTAATTATCTATACAAAATCCATTAAAAACAACTCTAATCTCGAGTAACGCCGTATTGCCCAGGCCTTTCCTCTTCTTCCACATCGAAAAATTGAATCAGAACAAGTTTTTTTAAAATCCATGTTGAAAACGAAAAGAAAAGGTTGAAAATATCAAAGAGAGATGAGGAAGAAAACTTGTTAGAGTAAGAAGCGAGTAGAAATCGACAGAAAAATAAAAAGAAGAGAGAAACAAGCGTAGTGTACTGTGGTACTAGAGAAAGAAGCGTGTTGAACCTGGAAGAATGAATGAGGGTACAGTGGGAAAACAAGGAAGGAATTATGACGCAAAAAAATAGAATGGACTTATTTGTAATGATTTTAGCGAGCATGCTTTATTGTAAGCCCAACGTGTAAAGTGACCTATTTTTTGTACTTTTCTTATGTTTTAATATGTTTAATGCAATAATCGTTATACAATGAAACATCTATTCCTATTCATAATTCTCTAATATCTCATCGTAAACCACGTTCATTGTCTTTGTGAAGTCTTTATTTTTCGTATGTAGGTGGCTTTATGAGAACCTTTATTGAACTCGATGTGCATGCTCTCGAGAGTACTACATATAGTTGGCCATGTGAGAATACATGCTTCGGTAGGTATATTTCAACCCTCTCCAATGTTTGACCTTGTGCCTTGTTAATTGGCACCGCGAAACATAATTTAACTGGAAATTGATGTCTTTGGAACGATATATATGGGGCATCTTCTTGTATCTTTTGGCTCAAGTGGTATTCTTGAGATCATAACCTACTTTCATGTTTGCTCTCCTGACGTTATCACTGCACCGATCAAGAGATCTCCAAGATCTTTTACTACCAACCTTGTTCCATTGCACATTCCCTCTACTGCATTGAGGTTTCTTATAAGTATTATTGAGCAATTTGTGTAACGGCCTAAAAATATGGTACGTATTGAAAATTCACTTAAAAATTTAATTATAATATTTAAACCGAAGTATGAGTATTCAAGTTAATTTAAAACATTAAACGTCGCGTGGAAACGTCAGGAAAATATTAAAGAGTAATAAAATAATAATAAAATAATAAATATTTTTATTTTATTTTTGGTACGGGTTAAATTCGACTCAAGGATCGTCCAGGAATCAATTTCGTAATTTTCTGAAATTTATTCGCGAGCCGTTCGGGATCCAAAAGAGGCCAAATATATTATCAGTCAACAGACCAAGTTCATTCCCCCAAATTAATCAGGTTCTTCTTCTCCTTCAACCAACCCGTTGCTCCAACCAAAATTCCCAAATCAATTTCACCATTTTCTCTCCGGTTCCGTGCCGATTGGCACCGTTGCTCACCTCACCGCGCCCCCTCCACGCCGAAGCCGGCCACCTCGCGTCAAGGGCCACGCAACCCCGCTAGCCGCGCCTAACCCACTCCGGTTCCACCTCGTGGATCGGCCGCCGCCTGAATTGGTCCGCCCTCCGACCGACCGGACATATGACACGAGCACAGACGCATGGACGCCGCGTGGGTGACATGCTGCACTCCACCTGTGCCGCTCACGCCGTGCCATCGCCTATTTATACG
The DNA here is from genome assembly GCA_036897095.1 of Plantago elongata. Classification (NCBI taxonomy): domain Eukaryota; kingdom Viridiplantae; phylum Streptophyta; class Magnoliopsida; order Lamiales; family Plantaginaceae; genus Plantago; species Plantago elongata. The sequence goes on from JAYMSP010001189.1 coordinate 31,005, forward strand.
ACGCCTTCCTGTTCCTCCGCCCGTACGCCACAAACCAAGAGAGAAAAATAGACTGTTAGTTCAATTTCAATCTACTTCTCCTCCCTCTTACTCTCGACCTCCGCCATGACCGCCGCCTACCTTCTCCCCGGAATCTCTGTTGCGCCAACTCGGTTAGTTTTACTCGATTAGCAGTTTAACTATTGGGTTGGAAAAATAAAATGTTATAGTTATTCGACAAAGAATGGATATGTTATAAATCTTAGAATACGGTGGTTGTTAGGTACTCTGTTGATTGTAAGTACACTGTAGTTGCCAAGGTTGAAGGCATTGTTGAATTTCAAGTACACTATGATTCTATTTATTGATGGTTATGTAGTATATGGTTGGAGAATGAGGTGTTGATCGGTTGGTTTGGCTAGGGTTGGTAGTGAGTTGCCGAGATGGGAATGGCAGTAGTGAACTGTAGCATACTGTAGGTTGTTTGATGCTTGCTGCATTAGTCTGTTAGGTTGTTGATTATGTATACGCTGCAGTGGTGTGTGTAGATAAGAAAATGGATACTCTATTAAACCTTAGGTACACTGCATATAGTGATAAGGTAAAGAGGAATTAAATATGGCGCTACTAGTAAAATACTACAGTTGTGTAAGGTGTTAAAATCATGGATGTCTTATTAAGTTAATATTTCAGTTTGCCAACTACAAGAAGGAAAATGAACATGAAATGACTAGGTACCATATGCTTGTTGAATTGAGAATAATGGTAAATTCTATGGGCTGTTGAGTGACGATGTGTTAATGGGCTAGAGTTCATAAGTAAACAAAAAATGAATACTGTTAAGACAGAAGGGTTTAATACATTGCCGTTAATTATTATTGAAGATGCGTAGTAAGAAATCGTGTTTGGTTGGTAGGCTAAGCGTGAGTACTATTAAATTAGAAAAAAGGGTCATACGCTGCAACTAGCAAATGAGTATATACAGGAGGCGAAACGAACGTTTCTCTACCTAATCCCAACTAGTAAAACAATCAGGGGGGAGTAAGTTGCAAGCGTTAGAAATAACTAGGTGCCTAAAACCGAATAACAACACAGCTAGCTAAACTAGTAAAAGTATGATTCGGTAATGACAAATGGGAATTAATTACACGAAGATGGTTGGCAGGAGTAAAGGAAATTGATATGTTGATAGTTATAATAGGAAATGCGGATAAACTTGGTAAGCTAGTAGAATATTAAACCAGGATACAATCTAAGTCAACTACTAGTAACGAAAGGTGCACGACGAAGGATATCTTGTCATGATTAAATGTATGTGTCAAAGTAGTAATTTATAACTGTATGAATAAGTTAGTGGACGTAGTCAATAATTGAAACTGCCAAGTTACTAGAAACTCGCGAAGGCAAGTAGAATACACCAACAGTGGATTCATATTAGGCCGATGACTAGGAATAAATATTATACAACGGATACGTAGAAGGACCACTTGAATAATTGTCGAGGGTTCAAATTTGTTTATCACTATGTGATTGCATTCGGATTATTCCGAAAACTGGGGGTAACAATCGGGGATTTAATTAACTAAGTATAATGTCGACGTTAAGGTTCTTTTATTTGTTTATCAGGAGACGTTGAACCAGCTGATCTGCAAGAATCTGAAGGTGAGGGATAACTGGCTTTCGGCATCAGGCCCTGGGAAAAACCAAAGTGCCTTCTATCCTTGTTTACTTTCCGTATTTATTCTGTTTATGAGATATCTGATCAAAACCACGTTACCTACGCGCCGATACCCTGACTAACTCGACTCGAGTACTAACTGCGATTAGTAGATTGACCCCGAGTCTAGTGAACCAAAATTCTACACATGACTTGTTCTCGTTTGTTATTCTGTCACCCATGATACATCCTGAACTGCATTTTGATTATGTTCTGTCATTCCACCTGAACTACATGCATTGCACGAAAATGATTTTGCATATTGTACTATGTGGGAAATATGCATTGACTCTGAAAATGATTTTGAAAGCAACCACCCGTACATAATTTTGAAAATGAATATGGTCAACACTGTTGACAAACAATGATATATGAATATGTATGCTGAACAGCTGGGGCCATACGAGCCTTGCAGCATGACTATGAATTATGCCTTGAAGAAGTTGGGGCATATGCCTTGCACTATGAATATGAACAGCTGGGGCCATATGTGCTCTGCAGCATGAAAATGTATTTTGCCAAGGAGAAGCGGGAATATCAAACCGCATGTTGCCTGTTTCAATTCTGTTTTGCATGTCATTTAAAAACCACGAGATAATTATTTTGACGAGGTGGGTTGCTGCATTAAACATGTTCATACACGCATTCCATGCATGCCTGATTATTCTCACTTAGTTGTATGACTAACCTCCCTTCGTTTCAAAAATGTTTTTCCCAGGACAAGAGCACAAAGAGGGGTTCGAGTAGAATAGCTGACTGTTCGGGGTTAGAGTGTACTACTACCATGTAATACGACGTGGGTCTCTTTATGTTTTCAAACTTATAACATTATATTTGGTTTTGTATTATTCAATACTTTAATTATATATTTATCGGAGTATTTGGAAGTTGACATTGTTCCTTGACCTCCGGACTAGGTCGGGGCCTTACAGAGTGGTATCAGAGCCTGGTCTGGACCAATAGGACTGTGACGCGCTTCCAAATGCTAAAGTTTATATTGTTTTCAAAAATGGGGAGAGTGACAAATAATTATGCACCAGTATTATTATCTATATCATCTGTATTCACTGACTTCGACAGATGGACGACGACCGTGACTGGGACGGAGAAATGCATAACGTTCAGAACTGGATTCAAGAAGCCCATACCGGGCGGATGCTGGCAAGACAGGCTACGGAACGACTGGAAGCAGAGCGGAGGGCCCGAGCCCGTGGGCAGGAGCATCTTCATAGCATGGAGCAGCAGATAGACTCTGTGCAGGCTGAGGTAGGACACTTGCGAGCCCGGCTGACTGAGACTCAGCGGGCGTTTGAGGCTCCGACGCCACCACCACCGGAGCTCGAGCATTTCCCTCCTCCGGCCCCGCCAGCCATAACTGGAAGAGGAAAGTAGCTTCGAGGACCCATCGGGACACCCTCCGGCTCTCGCCATTATCGCCTGACGGTGCGTAAGTTCGTCTATCAGTGCTATCAGTCTGTCCCTTTCCCTTTTGCTCCTGAGGATGACTCGGCAGAGGACGATGATCCCGAGGATAACCCAATGTCGGGTGGCTACATTTCCGACGAGCTCGGGTCTAACTCCCGTTGGTAGGCGAGTATGGGTAACTGGTGAAACGGTAGTCGTAGTTCCACTTTAGGACTAACCGTATTAGATGTTGTAGTTGTATTGTCTGCTGCTTACTATCTGTTTGCGTATTATGTAGAAAAGAACTGGATATCGGGTATAGTAGTGTGATGTAGTTGTTTATGTGATTGAAATCGAACTGGTCACTAGGATCAGTAAGGTTAGGAATTCTAATGAGAAATTTTTTTCCGTAGGACTGTTAAATGCGACCCTAATTTATGTATTATTTTATTATTAGTAACCGAAACCGTAGTTAAAGTATGTTAAGACCTAATTGATACCTTCTAAAGTAGGAAAGGAAACTGGGATAAACGGGAGGAAAATTTTGTAAGACTTATATACCTTAAGAAATTATCTAATTATCCCTAATTATCGTATCTGCAATTGACCAAGTTATACGTTCTTCTCGCGTTTCAGTCTGTTAAGATGTCTGAATCTCACAGCTCCCATCAAGACGTGCAAGGTGAGGACTTTAAAATTCCCCACCGTTGCCGTCATCTAACCAGGAAGTACCCCATCCGACTCCCGAAATGGGAGGAAACAGAAACAGGGGAAGTATGCAAGAGATGTTATCTTTCTGGACTTTCCTCACCCAACAATGGCAGAATCAACGACCTTTGGCTACTGCAGGCCAGTCGTCAGCAGCACAAAGTGATGACCAAGTGTTGGAGCGTTTTGTTCGGTTTAATCCCCCGGTATTCTTTGGGGAAACCGATGATAAGAAAGCTGAGGAATTCCTGGCCAGACTGGAAAAGATTTTCGAGGT
>JAYMSP010001190.1:0-35083 GCA_036897095.1 Plantago elongata
AAATTTGTAACGGAATACACTTTCCGTTACAAATTTGTGACGGAATAAATTATTCCGTTACAAATTTCTAACGGAATCGTGTGTTCCGTTACAAATTTCTAACGGAAAACACATTCCGTTACAAATTTGTGACGGAACAAACATTCCGTTACAAATTTGTGACGGAATACATTATTCCGTCACAAATTTGTTACGGAAAACAGGATTCCGTTAGAACTTTTACCGGCCAATGGTTAAACCGTCTGGCCGGATTGCAAATTTGTAACGGAATACTCGATTCCGTTAGAAATTGTAACGGAATACACGTTCCGTGAGAAATTTCTTACGGAATCTGTGTCCGTTACAAATTCCGTTAGAAATTTCTAACGGAACCGGTTTTCCGTTACTATTCTAACGGAAAATTATTCCGTTAGAAAATTCCGTTAGAAAAACGCTGTTTTCTTGTAGTTCTTCAACTGAGATTTACTGAACTGGACTGAACTGAAGTAGGGTATAAATTATAACTAAGCCGAGCTAAAATGAACTGAACTGAACTGAATTATACTTGACTGGACTGAACTGAATTAATTTTCAGTTGAAAAGAACACAACCTTAATCTTAGATATTGGAATGAAAAGCAAAAAGAATTCTCTTTCAAAGGAGTTAATTGCAATATGATGAGGAACCTATTGGCAAATTAAGAATACTAGAGGATCCTTATTGCAATACTTATTCTCTGCAAATTAAAATTGGGAATTTGGGGATAAACAATGAGTCCTTTGGTTTCTAGGGTTTATCAGAGAAGAAGCCATTGCAGGAGACAAATGTGAGTTTTCTTGAAACCAATCTTCTTCTTTTTCATTCATAACAGTAATTAGCACTCATGTTGAGTTCATTTCATAGTGCTTTGATTCCTAGAAATCTACCTGTTGTTAGAATTACCAGCCCAATCCATGATAATCCATGTTATCTTCAGCAGCTCAACTCAGATTCCAAAATCCAGAATTCTTCTATGGTACATTACCTTGTAAACACATATGAATTTTCTCAAGAGAAAGCCTTGACTGCCTGCAAGTACTTGAAAATTAGCACCACAGAAAAATCAGAGTTAGTTAGAGAATTCTTGCAGAATCAGGGATTAAGTGAAAAGCAAATTAGTGCCATAGTGAGATACTATCCGCGTATATTGTCATTAGATCCCGAAAAGGTCCTGTTGCCCAAGGTGGAATTCCTCCAGTCCATGGGCATTTCTCAAACTGAGATCAAGCAGATTTTTTCAAGAGCACCGGATGTGTTCTCGAGAAGTTTAACGAAACAAATCATGCCGACTTTTACTTACATTAAGTCTCTGTTTGAGTCAAGTGGGATTTGTTTTGGCTTTACGGAACAGCTGGGGGAGATATTGCGGTGTGACCTTGAGTCCCATTTGATTCCTAATGTTGAGACTTTGAGAGACGCTGGAGTACCGGATTCGAAGATTGTTCTCTTGCTGCAAATCAATCCGCGAGCACTTATGGTGGATAGCGTAGCTTTTAGGGAAGTCGTGGAGGAAGTTAAGCGGAGGAAGATATGTCCGTCAAAAAGGAGCTTTATTGTAGCAGTGCGTGTGATAAGGTCTCTTTCTAAAGCGGCTTGGGATGCTAAGGTTGCCACTTACAAGAAGTGGGGGTGGTCAGAAGATGATGTTAACTCGGCCTTTCAAAGGTTTCCTTACTGCATGACTATATCTACAGGTAAGATAACAAGGGTGATGAATTATATGATCAATGATATGGGGTTTGATTCTTCTCCTATGTTGAAGAATCCTGCTATTCTTTCTTTGAGTTTAGAGAAGAGGATTAAGCCTAGATGCTCTGTTTACAAGTTTTTGGTGGAGAGTGATTTGATCAAGGAAATTCGTTACCTCAGTGGAATTTTTAATATTACTGAAGATAAATTCCTGGAGAAGTTTGTCGAGCCGTACGAAACACAAGCACCAGGACTTTTGCAACTTTATCATAAAACAATTGGTGTTTCCAAGAGCTAAGTTTTCTAGACACTGCTTGTGTGGTTCATTGATTATGTTGTCTGTTTGAAACTTGAAGTGTAATGTTAGTTGTTTGTACTTTGGATGAATTTGTCTTAAACTTTCAGTCGCTTGTTTGGATGGATGATTTAAGCATATTTGTTTGTACAGCTGCATTTTCGAATGTGTGAGTAAAAAAGTTTTGGTATGTGGCTTTCGCCATTGACGTTTGAGATTTCTTGCTGTTTAGATTGCTTTCTTTATAATTGCAGTGCACCCGTAAGTTATGCGTACTTACCAGTTTCCAGATACCATGAGTCCATGAAGCTCATGTATATGTTTATATACAAATCGCCTTTTTTTTGTCCGGATTTTTGTATAATGTCAGAATCATTAAAAGTAATTTGCCCATGCTGAATTAAATTTATAGTGCTTTGATTACTTGTCTGTTATTTGAACCCAATCCATGATAATCCATGTTATTTTCAGCAGCTCTACCTACCCCTTCTCTTCAGCCATTGCAGAAAGCATCTCAGATTCAAAAGGCCACAATTCTATATCGTACATTCAAGTGTCTCATGAGAAGGCATTTACTGCCTTGAAGTACCTCGAGCATATCACTGAAGAATCTGAGATAGAGAATTATTGGAGAATCGGGGTTCGACAGCAGGGCAGATCAGGTCCTTAGTGAGATGCCATCCGCCAATATTGTCTTTTTCGATTCCCAAAAGTTCCTGTTGTCTGAGGTTGAATTATTCCGCTCCGTGGGCGTTTCTTATGTCACGTCTTTCTACATCTGGGAGGAACAACTTTTGGAGAAATTTGTACATGGTTATCAGCAAGAAGCTCCTAGACTTCTGCTCTTGAAAGAGTTGAGTTTGGGATAACATTTTGCTTATCTCAGATGATTTAGAATGTTTTGCTCTGTAAGCTCCTAGATCTTTTCAAAATATGGAATAGATCCCAACACTTCATATAGTCTGGTTATTTAGGCCTGAAAGTGAGATGTGTGGCTTTTCTAATCACCTATTTGTTGTTCTGTGAATGGAAAATTTACCAATATAATGTTGCTGTTCTTTAAAATTCTAGTGCAGATTCAAGAGTAACAATTCGATATACAATCAATTGGGATAGAGAATATGCTTCTTGAGACAAAACCACATCAAACATGACTAATTCAAACATTTGAATGCTTCAAACATAGCTGCCAAAGCTCCTCAGCCACTTGATTCATCTCTTCTTCCTCCTCCATTCTCATCTTCTTACTCAACTCTGGCGCTCTCTGCCTAATCCCTTCTCCGGTCTTCTCGACAACCACTTTCCTTATGGCTTCTGCAATATCTCCTCCGCTAAACCCTTCATTCTCACGTCTTCGAACCTCCACGCCGCAACCAGCATCAGATAACATCCTAGCACCAATAGGCTGATCCAGTTTCATTGGCATGGCTATAATTGGAACACCGAAGTACACACTCTCCGTAATAGAACTCCACCCGCAATGACTCACGAATCCACCAGTATTCGGATGGTTCAATAACTTGCCCTGTGGCGCCCATCCTGACATAACCACACCCCTCCCTTCCACTCTCTGTAGAAAACCTTCGGGCAACACCGACTCCAAGCTTACCTCCAATCCAACAGGGAATCTGATGATCCAAATGAAGTTAACATCAGAACAAATCTCAAGCCCTTTCGCTATCTCTCCAATCTCTTCTCTCGACAAGAAGTACTCGCTCCCAAAGGAAATGTACACAGTCGAATTCGGACTTTTCTTGCTCAGCCACTGAATTATCTCTAAGTTTGTTCCATCATCATGATCATCAACTAATGGACCAACAGGGATTATCTTTTTCTGGGACAAGCTAGACAGGTAATCTATATACTTGCCTTCAAACACTTTACTGGATTTCACAAGAACAAGTTCACAAGACTGCTTGAACGTCCCGAAAAGGAAATCTTGATCCACATCATAGACATTTTCATACAAAAACTTGAACAAGTAATCCAAACTTTTCAACTCAAACCCCTCAAACTTAATACCTGGGAAAGGAAACTCAAGAGCTTCCCCATGAGTGTACTGATGATGCCTATACGACAAAAGCCCCCCTCCGAAAATTGAAAAATAAACCGCAGGAATCATCTTCTTCGCAGCCACTTTTGAAGCCCATGGCTGAAAAACATCATATATAACAAGATCAGGACTTAAGGTACATATGATGTCCGAAAAGGCGGAATTCGCCGTCTGGAGGGTCTTGAGGAGGGTGAAGTTGAGATGTGAGGGCAGATTCTTGGTGGTGTGGTAATGTGGAGGGAGGTCAGGGGTTGACTGTAAATTGATTTGAACTAGTTCTATGCATTTTTCCAGGTTGTTGTTGATGATGAAAGTGTTTATTGAAGAGAAATTGATTGGAGTTGAACAAAAGTATATGTGGAAGTTTTTTAGCTTGGTGATTCTTTTTGCTAGCTCAAGGTAAGGGAATATGTGACCATGAGCTAGCCATGGAAACATTAGAATCTTGAAACTTGAAATGGATTTGCTCTCTAGTCCCATTGTTGAATGTAAATGGAGCTTGATGATTTAATTTTTTCAAGTGTACATGTTGGGTGTTGCTATTTATGCATGCACCATCATATCTTCTACTTCACCAGATTGTGCATAATTACGTACATGTTCTTCTTTCTTCACCTACTTCCTCCTCTGGATTTAGTAACTTGATTCTTAGGAGGTTTAATTTATTAAAATTCCATGAGTATTTTGTATTATCTCACGTGTTTGGGGTTAATAAGCAAGTATATGATTCTTCACCTACTTCTTTCTTGTCTAGCTTTAACTTAGTGGGAGACGTGACGTAGTTAGAAATTAGAATAGTCAATGTAAACGTAGATGTTTGAAGGCTGTTGTGGTTGGCTTAACTTTTACAATCATTTGACGAGTCAGTCCCATATGAGCTGCCAGAGGGCCAACCGGAACAACTTCTTGTTGCACAATTCGGACAAGTAGTCCATGTACTTGCCTTCAACAGAACAATTACATGAGACTGTTGGAAGGCCCCATTAGGAAAATCCTCACCAGCATCTTCAACCTTTAATGCCTCACGCGGAGCCATGAGGTTTATTAGTTCGTAGTTATGCAGGTAAATGGCAGGATGAGGGAACGTTGCGAAACTCTATGCGTATGAGCATATGATGAAAGAACGCAAGTGACGTCGCACTGACAACAGAGAAGAGAACAGCAGGAATACCTCGCGATCGAGCAAACTTAGCGGACCATGGCTGAAAACCAACGTAAATTAGCAAATCGGGCTTAATGCGGTTCATTACGTTGTTCTTGCGCTCTAAAAGGCGTCCATAAGGACTGGCAGGAGATGGGGTGGTATGTTCTTGGTTGTGTGGCATTGATCATCGATTCAGTTTCAACTTCCAAATAATCCCTCTGACCAGACATTCTGTTATTAGAGAAGCGTTTATCTGCATTTTCTCCCTTCTGGATTCGCTATATTATCATTTTCGTTACTACATTTTTCATTAATCTGCGAACATATATGCGTAGATATTAATCATCCTTATCGACATAATCATCTTTAATGAGTCGAGCTTATGTATAACTCCACATGACAAGGATTGTCTGCGGACTTCCCATAAAATGGAACACACATTATACTCCAGCTTTGGGGAATTAGAACAATTCATGCATGACACTTAGAAAAATAAACTGAAGACGCAATTCAATCATGTATAAAAAGGTCACTCCAAGAGTTGGTTCACAAAACATCTTAGTTTAGCTTCTTGTATGCTAATTAGTAGAAGAAACATTCATTTCTTTTCTTTTTTTGATCTGGGAGAAATAAACTACAGAAAGCAGTAAAATTACATAGGTGTCAAAAGATGGACATCTCTAAGTAAACGTTAGATAAGAGGTATAGGGTGATCCTTGTTTACTTTCTATTAGCACAAATACTAGATAGTTGTTCTGCTACTTGATGAAATGCCTCTTCTTGCTCCATTTTCATCTTCTTACTCAACTCCTTGGCTCTAAAACGTAGCTCCTGTCCACACTTGTCAACGAACACCTTATTTATAGCTTCTGCCACGCCTTCTTCATTGAACCCTCCATTCTCATCCCTTGCTACTTCCGAGCCAACACCAGTCTCCATCACGACCCTAGCATTCACAGGCTGGTCGAATTTCAAAGGAACTGCCAGGATTGGAACAGCAAAGTACAAACTTTCCATAACCGAACCCCACCCACAATGGCTCATGAATCCCCCTATACTAGCATGAGCCAAGATTTGACCTTGCGGTACCCATCCCACCTCAACTATCCCCCTTCCCTTAACTCTATCAAGAAAGCCATCAGGCAAGGCCTCTTCTATCGTGAACATCTCACTTCCTTCTGGTAATCGAGCAACCCAAATGAAGTTAACCTCACTTAATTCTAACCCTTTTGCAAGTTCTGTCATTTCCTTCCTCGACAAGTAGTTTTCGCTCCCAAATGAAATGTAGAGAGTAGAACACCTTTCCTTATGATCCAACCAATCCAAGATTTCTGAATCATCATTTCCCTCTTTAGTACTAAAAGTGACAAGAGAACCAACAGATACAATTCGTTTCTTACACACTTCGGAAAAGTAGTCTATGTACTTCCCTTCAATCACTCTGCAGGTCTTCATTAACACAATTTCACAAGACAGATCAAAAATCCCAAAAACAAAATCTCCATCATCACTACCCTTAACCTTTATTGATTCACCTTGAGCCATAACACTCCTTCTCTCATACTCACTAAGATATATAGCAGGAAAAGGGAACGTGTCGAAACTCTTATATGTAAGCAAGTGATGAAAGAACGAAAACACCGTTGCACCGGAGGTGGAGAACAGGACAGCAGGAATACCTTCCGATTTAGCCAGTTTCGCAGCCCACGGCTGAAAACCGTCGTAGATGAGCAAATCAGGCTTAACGCAGTTCATCACGTCGTAAAACTCTGTGCTTGAGTTCTGAAAGGCCTCCATGAGGACTGGCATGAGGTGGGGTGGTATGTTCTTGGTTGTGTGGTATTCAGGAGGGAGATTAGGCATTGATGGCAATTGGAGTTCCACCATTTCTATGGAGGAATTCGAATCAGTTAAGCTTTTTTGGATAGAATCAAGATTGATGGATGTGGAACAAAAGAATACTTGGAAGTTTTTCTTGGAGAGGATCTTAGATAGTTCAAGGAAAGGGGAAACATGGCCATGAGCAAGCCATGGAAACATTAAGACTTTCAAAGATGATTTTGGCAAATCCTCCATCTATGCGTTGATACTAGCTGAGCTAGAAACAGAGAGCAAGTGATAGTATTTTATAATGCATAAAACAGAGGAAGAAATGTCTTTAGCTATCCCATGACATTGATAATATGACAAACTATATATTGTGATTGCTATAATTTCGGTCCCTACAGAGAGGTAATAGCTGACTTTGTAGTTCATTTATACTCGTATTTTGTCACCAATATACTTTGTTATTCATGGCCGGTGAAGGTCAAATGTTAATCATGCTAAATCAATTCGAGTTAATTAAATATTCTAATCCAGTTCGAATTAAAATTATAATTTATTTATATATATACTAGATAGTTGATTTTATACACATAATTCATTCACAAATTTTATCTTCTTCAATAAATATTCTTGTATGTTTACATATATTTTTATTCTATACTTTCTATGATTAAAGAATTTCACAATTCCAAAATAATTCAGAGAAACGCATCCGTTATACCAAATCAAATCAATTTGAATTTTTAAATTTATTTTTAAATTCGGATCAATAATATATCAATCTACAAATAATATATCAGTCTACAGTTTCATTCTAAGATTATGGATCAATTTTGGATAATCCACATTCTCCAAAAGTATATTCCTAATGAGGGGAATATATATTTTATACGTGAAGATTCAACTATTATGCTGATAAAAAAGGAAAAAAATTAAGTACAAGAATGAAATCATATTGGAACGGATAATCTGCATTTTACGAATCGTTAACCAAAATTCTTAATCAGATAAAAAGTTTTAATGCTAGAATGGTTCAAATCGAATTATCAGATTTTTTATATTGGTTTTCCAAATAGGACTATAGGAGTAATTATGCCTCCCTTTGTTTGTTAATAGTAATAATAATGTGTCAAGATCCCCTTATACCTAGGGTCATCTTCATTTTTCTATTTCCATATTAATTATATTATAAAAGTGCTCAAACATTAAAACGAATAAAATTATAAAAATTTTAAGTTATTTTATAATTTATTAAAATTCAAAAAAATTTAAAAATGCATTTTTTTATTTTGCTAAAAATATATTTAATATATTATAATAGTGTTTAGAGGTCGAAATTAATAAAATTGTATTTTTAGAGGTTGTTTTACAATTTTAAGTTTAATTAAGAGAACAAATAAGTTCAAGATGGAATTATCCAAAAATAATCGAGATAGTCGAGAGTAGTCTCTATTCGTAAATATCGAAGAGACGAATCCGTCGATAATTTTTATATATTTTTTACATTTATATTTTTCAAATTATTCGCATTTGAAATTGGACAAAACATAAAAAGTTACACTCACACCAGAATCTTTTTCTAACAGGAAATGAAAATGATCTCTAAAACTGCAAAATGTTTCTCATCTTCTGTTGCAATTCATTTCCGCTACTCTTAAGTATATAATCCCACTGGCCTCAAATGGTATGATTCTGTAGATGGGGTGAGATCTTCCACAGGTCAGCATAACATGTTCCGCTCCTATTTGGAATGATCATGCATCTACATGGTCCTAGTTCAACTGACCTGGGTTAAACAGAAACCTCTGTTTTTGAGGCCTCTGTTTCTGGGGCCTCTGCTTCTGAGGCCAAATTACTCAAATCTATCATTTCCACATCCGCGTGCACACCCAGACTTGGTAATGCATTGATCATTGCAGAAATATCATTTTGTAATGCTGCAGCGAATGCCTGAACAAGACAAAAATGTAAACTTCGTCAAAGGTTAAGCTTGTAATTTGTAGACTGTATGTATACATTCAGAAGTCATTTTGATCCCAGTCCAGATAGCTCTACCTGTTTATTCTCATCTTCTTGGTGCTTTATAAGTTCCAAAGGCCACTGACTTGCAAGCTTCTGAAGTTCAACCGCAATATTTTCCCGCTCTTCATCCAGTAGAGACTAGCACAAATAATTTTCGACAGATCAGCAATTCTGATATATTAGTACTGGTTCTAGACTTTTGTTTCTATCGTGAAAATATAATCTTGAATCTTGGAAAAATATATGTTTTTTCTTGCAAAAGATGTGGTCACAAATTCCCAATGCCCTCAAGTAACAGATATTAAAATTTAAATTACCTTTGCTACCCAAACAAATTTCTGTAGTTGATGCTAAGGTTGCCAAATTAAAGTAGCCTCTATAACATATGGAACAAAAGGCAATTGCAATATTACTCAATACAAAGTTATTAATCTCCAAGAAACTGAAAATGACCAACCCACCTTCCTTCTCTTTATCACAGCCGATAAAACCGATACAAGTACTTGTATATGAATAAAACCAGAGAGTTTTGATGCTCTATACCTCTCAAAGTTGAAATTCACAAGTCATAACAACTAAGGCCAGGAGAAGTTTGATATGGGTGCATTCCGTTCCATAATACATAAAGCTTCTACAGACTCTCCGATTTAAGTTCAGATCTGATTTAACACTATTCACAGTTTACTATTCCACAACTTCAATCATATCAAAGTTAATATTCAACTAGTGGAAAAACCAGTCAACATATGGAACTTTTATGGGTTATGGATTTATTTAAAGGTAACTTTCAATTCGGTCACACACTGTTAAATTAATTAACACTTTAATCAACTCAGTTTACCATTCCAATTTAGTCACCGCCTTAATGTTTACGTTTGAGAAATAACTAAAGGATGCTCAACATTGATATGGAGGCTTTTAAAATATCAATTACTATTTTCAGTATGATTTAATGTTTTTTTACATTGAATAAGGCAATAACATAATTGTAGAAACTCAGCAACTTCTTGATTGATTCAAAATGAATAATATGAGTTAGCATTTATTTTAAATGAACCTAACACAATGTAACAAAATTGTTGTTTTTACTTTTTTATATATCTAGATAAAAGCTTATTAGTACTTGGTCTATAGCCATGGATATTATCCTATTCGAGATAGTATGTCTTTACAAAAAATATAATACTACCTTTATATATATGAAACAGTTTATTAAAATTGTGGCAAATTCTTTGAGGAGCACAGCCTTTCTTATTTCTCTCACTTTTGGTGCATTCTTACTTGCTCTTTGCCTTTATACTTTGATTTAGGGTGAGTTTCTGGGTTAAAACGAAAAATAGAGATACAACACCAGGTATCACCTAAGATTTCAGGTTTTAAACTTACCTCATTGAGTTCTTGAATTACTGCAGCAGCACTTTCAGGCTTATGATCGAGGAGATAACCCTGGAGACAAGTAAAATCAGATTACTTAACTATCTTTGGGTTCTCATAAGTGAGGTGGAACTGGCAAATCTCATCTTAAAATCTATCAGCATCTAATCTTCCATAAGAGCAATAAACAATATATACGAGCAGAAAAAAAACTTCATTGGCAAAACATGTAACATTTAATTGATATGGATTTTTTTAGAAAAAAAATATTTTACTAAACAAACAACCAAACTGAATTATCAAGCAATCTAAACATGACTAGATTCTAGACCTTCTCTCATACTATATGCACAACCGTCAGCAGCTGCTAAACAACGAGCGAGAAAAGAATAGAGAAGAATTACCTTTGCACATGAAAAGCCAGTTGTAAGACTATGCTTTTTCATAGTTTCTGATCTCAATTTCTCAGCTTTCCACAAGGACTCAACATCTCCTGCAAAATGTATGAAACAATGCATCAACTAGTTGTCCCTTCGATTGTGATAGGCATGGTATCACAAATGGCTCACATATCATACTGAGAAACATAAAAATTAACTCTGCATCAGATTCCTCTGACTGAGCAATCACAGGAGGAAAGGAAGACAAGTAAAACAAGCTCAAAGTAAATTTAAAAAAAATTAAACTTCAAAATATCAGCTATTAGAAAAGGATCAAGACCTTTTTTTGCAGAAGATTCCATCCAAATGTCCAAGGAAGTCTGTCTAAGCTTCACTCCTGACATGGAAAACCTATTTCCATATTTGATTGCCAAATCCAATCTGTTTGCGCTGCTACAAATGCTGAAAATATAAAATTCCATTAGGAATAAATGAAGGTACAAATGAAATTAGCAAAGCAAGTTTGTGTATTAACCCAACTTCCATAAAACAATGATCATGAGCAAGTACAGCAGATAATAAACATGTTCAGTTTTTCATTATGAAACACGGAAACACATTCTATTCATCAGCACCTGTACTGACAAGTGATTGGAGTCTTTATACTTCAAATCAATCGGACATTTTATGTACAAGAAAACAATATATGCAAGAGGAAAATTAGTAGAAAGATATCCCTGCTATCAGAAAAGGATAAAAACTCAATACAACTAAAATTAGTGATGCTGTTAACCATGGCCCACCATAGTAATTCAAAATCTGTAAAGTTTATTAAACCTATATATACGACTCTCGCCTAAAAGGTACTGTATGAGTTTTCTTGTGGACCTTTTTACCATGAATACTCTGCCAATTTGTGTTGATAAAAAAATAAGAATATATTTGGTTGAACATTATATAGCATTAACATATCTTTGGCACTCTTCAGCATTTTGAAATTAGACTTCAAGCTTCCCAATTAAGTGAAAGCTTATATGCCGACAATTAGAGAGGCTGGAGTAGGATGTTGAACTAGTGCAAATGGTAATCAAAGAGACTGTTGTGAATAATCTTTACCTAAAAACTATATCTGCAGTGCCAGGTAGCATAGGTAAGTCGCTGTTCTCCATAATATCCAGTATCTGAAACATGAGCTCCACATCACCCTGTTGTTTAGCATGTAACTGTCGAAATAAAACAAATTCATGTTTGATATCCAATAACGCATTAACAGACAAAATAGAAACTGCACTCAATTAAGAGCAAAAGGCAGAGAACACTCGTACCAGTAAACTATTTGCAGACCCAGTGTCAGGGCGCAGTCCAACCAAATTTCTCTTGCTCATTGACCTCTTTCCTGTGAGCAAAGAGGAATAAAAAAATAGAACTAATGAATGGACAGAAGACAGGAACACCAAGATCAGAAGAATGGGGAAACAATTGGACCCTTTACCAGACCAAACTTCATAGGAAAACACTAGATTTGATACCCTTCCATTCAACTTCAACAACACAGAGTAAACAGTCGAAACACAAACTAAGTTTTCAACTTTCACTTCCTGAGACACTAACGTCAAACAGAAGCTCCAGAAGTTCACTTTTATTCCTAAAGAGAGAGAAAATTTATGGTTATAGTATTCATCCACTGAAGCATTAATTGTGCCAGAATCACCCAGCCAGATTTAGCCTCAGTCACTTCAAACTGTATGAGTTCACTCGCGCACAAAGGTACTTTAGAACCACGACAAAGGTGAGATGTTGGAGCATCAGCATAATTTCAGCGATGAAAAAGTCACTAAATAGAGTTTCTGAGTCATGCAAGTGTTAATAGTACAGCGAGAGATGCCTAGATTCTGAATTGAGTGAATTCACATGATGAAAGATTACAGAACTGTAGTTGATTTATTATACAACCAAGAGTATTTTAAAAGGGAATTATCCTCCAGATCAAATGACCAGCACACTGTTACTTGGCACATCCATTTTCAGAAAGAGAATATGATTCTCAAGTACATCATGTTTAAAGACAAGATGTCGGTCTTCTTACCAAAGTCAATGGCTCCTGCACGAATGCAAGCCTTTGTAACTTCAAGGGAAAGTGATCGTTTGAAATCTTCAGCTATCTTAAGTTTGTATAGTCTCTGCACCACATAAAACAAAACCAAATATACTTCATTACTATCCTTTCCTTCAGGGAAGGAAATTGATTACTAATGTGAATCACAGTGAGAAACGGCCACTAACAAATATACGAAGCCTCTGTAGAATATCAAAAAGCAACTGTATATCTTCCGGTGTAGAACATTTGGCAATAAGAGACCACAACCAAGCATTTGGAGGTGCAACTCTCATCTTGTCCACAGAATTGAGCATCTTATCGTAAAGTCCCTTTACACTACCTGCATCTGAAACAAGCAAAAAGGCAACTAAACACACTGTAAAATCTTCAAACATATTCCACTAAATTATACCTTCCGAGTTATTTTGAACAGCAGTCTCTGCTGTCGAATACAATCTAATATCCCCAATCATCCGCATTTCATTATTCGAGCTAACAACACCTACACATTCGATACATTGACAATTAACACATACTAATCGCAAAGGTGAAGAAATAATTAATCCAATTACTCTGTTTAGCACATAAGATTGAGCAGCTATGCTCATTGGTAGATCAAATCATCAAATAACTGAAAACTCATGGTTGAAACTTCGAAACCGTACCTGAGTGGAAGCGGCGGCGCGTGGGAATACATCGGCAGCAAGTGCAGCTGTAGAGATGGGCATTGTCAGTCGCTAATTCGTCCAGTACAGACGAATTGGCGAGAATTGGTGAAGGGTTTTGTAAAACCCTAGCGAGTGCTTGACGTGATTTTGAGGTTACTCTAATGGACTGCATTTTCTCATACGACAGGATCAGGAAGACGAGTTACTCTCTCCTATATTAGACAACTTATTAGATTTTCAGTAACGATTTCAATTACTAGTATAACGTTTTTGGTCTTCTGTTTTCTTTTCTCTTTTTTAAGTAAGTAGCATCCAAACTACGGAAGTCAATTTAAACCGTTTAGATTACATGTTTATATTCAAAATGATACAAATTACATAAATTCGCTCCCCTTAGACTTTGAACTTGTCATCAATAGTATTTCTCCTCTATTTTAGTGACAATATGATAAAGTGTCATTGAAATTTATATTATTATAAATAGCGTCGATGTTTGATGATTTTAAGAAAAACAATATAATTGATGTTAATCATTTATTATTTTATGAAAATATTTATCTTCTTATCCAAACATTTAATTTACTTAGTGGTAACTTAGCAATGTATTTGTATATTTTTATATTTACTTCATAAAACTTCTACGTCCATTAATCAAACAAGTTCACAAAGCATGACTTGAAAATTCGTATTTTTGGTCCATTATCTTAAGATCATTGCTAATTATATGGTTCTCTTCTTTGTTCCTTCTCGAAAACAATGAAACTAACTTGTTTTTGCCATGAATAAATAACTTATGAGTTGTGACTTAAAAAAGAGTTAGATTGAGGTAAATCAATTATACAAATGACGAGGGTGATAACAAGCCATTATTAATAACAAAAAATAAGAAAGCAATGTAAAAATATATTGACTATTGATAGTAAAATTATGTTATATTCAACTGAAATTTGTTATACTAAACGAAATATAAGTGTAGTATATAAACTTTAATTAAACAGAACGAAATTGAATGAAACTGAATGAGTTTTCAGTTGACCAGAACAGATTCTAATAGATATCACGAATAAAGTGTACACGACATAACTTTTACTTTTTATAGATATCACTTATGCTTGTGCCATTGCAATTTGCAGATTTTGAAAAATGTATTTGTACTTCGTGCACGGTAAGGCAAGTGCCACTGTGCCAGTATATAATGAATAAACGAACAAACTTCATTCACGTGAGAGTATTTACAAGGGAGGTGATTTTTATATATATATACTTGTTCTTTAATGTACACAATGGACGTTGTAACTGTACAATTTACTCCATCACATAGAGGCCCCGTGTCATCCATAGGCCACATGAGCTCTCTTTCTCTGCATTCTGCCAAGAAAATTGACTGGCAGATCCAGGCCTGGATACACCCTATTCGGATCTAACCTGTTTCGTGTTAAGTGACAAAATAGATGAGGGCTTCCTGGATAGTATCAAATTCCCATCCGGATCTATCTTTCCATACGCAGCAACATCTGGATTATCCATCACAAGTTTGCATCCACTTGACGTATCGCAACCCATTTGAACCCCAAAGTAAGTTAAGTGGTCAGATATACTGTTTCCCTTCACTGACCTGCAATAGTTTCAAGAGAATGAATGCGTGTCAAATCCATTAGTCACACTGTAAAAAAAGCAATTTTATGTGTCAAATACAGTAGTACGTGTAGCAGGTAGCAACTAGCAGGCATGTTTGCAAAAGCTGATATGAATATATACTTGCCTGCTACATTCCGGGTCTTCACCTGAACCATCACAAACCTTCTCGACAGTGTAAACCAGAGTACCAAACCCGATGTTGTAGAGCCAGACCTACAATATGAGGATCTTATCACTCAGTTACGTAAAGCCAAACTGAGGGGGGGTATCAAGTATGTTATTGAAGATTAACGCAGTCAAATGAGTGAAAGCTCAACAAGTGTTTACCCCTGTAGTTCAATTCTCAAAATATTTATATATATTACTGAGGAATATAATCAATTCAGCAAGCATTTCTTCCTAAAGCTTAACATTACTGTGAAGTGACAATGTATGAGTGACTTGGGTATGAGAGCGCATTTGCAAATGACGTTGAAAAGTAGGAAATTGAATAAACAAGTGTATTGGCCTCCATAATAACAAATCATGCTTTGCAGATTATTTAAGGAGAGGGCAGAACAATCTATCAGTTTAAGGCACTCTTTTACCTACGCTTTTACTTCAGAAAAGCAATAATTAGTTTGCAAGAACTAAGAAGCAAACCTATACTCTCAAACGATTTGCTGGAAGAGAACAATCCAAGATACAGAGGCGCTCAACAAATATTCCTTGTAAGAAATGAGGAAACCTGAACACCCAAGACATCCATGTTCCCAGTCTAGACAGTTTCAAATTCTCTCTTGATCAACAACTAAGTATGACTAAGCAAGCGACAATAAACGAGGGAAACTTTCAGCTCATGGAGACAGATTATAAGAGTTTAACTAGAGCAAACAATCCAGCAGCATACAACACTAAATATTTTCTAACTACTCATGCTGTAAAACACCAATTACCTCTCTTGGAAAGTGACGGTATGTCTTATTAGGAAAGTAATAGTAATATGGGGGCAAGTGAGGAACCATATCGTTTCCGTGTGTGACCCGTATGGTATTTGGCACCAGTTGACTATAGTAAGATGCAAATGCAGCGTTGCCAATCCTGGGTTGCCCAAATGTCATAACCTGAACATTCTGCTCTCCGAGGGAAAGCTGCATAAGGTAATTCAGTAAGTAAATGACCACCAACTACGAGAACATCCGGTTATCACACGGCATCAAGATCAAAATATACACTTCATATAAAGATGAAATGTGGTATATAAATGAGCACATTGCACAAGTATGTGGTTTCAGTAGAACCCATGTTTATTAGAAGCCAAAAATTCAAATCTAGACTGAGATTTGAAAAGCTGTCTCTTATCTCTATCCCCTCAGGAACAAATGACAACAATTATGAACAGACAAATAATATGACATTATTACTTATAAGAAGTCAATACTCATGGAAAATGTAGAATGGAATCGGAAGAGTAGAGAGAAAGGCATATAATTTACCCGTATATCAAGTCCACAGATGGCAGCAATTGCCCCTCCCATTGAATGGCCAGTTACTATGACATTGCTAACGCCATATAACTCCTTTGCTTTCTTCACAGAACTAATAACACCGGGCCGTAACGATGTGTTGTGGTAAGCAGAGTAAAAACCATGATGAACCTGCGGAAAAAGAAGAGACCACTTGGTTACTACAAACACAGCACATCTTGTCATGGTCGTTCACTAAAGAAGGTGAAAACAAGAGAACAAGGTCAGGCATATACCATTGCACCATCAACTCCGGGATAATCAATATCAAGCTGCTTCCAGAACAAATCCTCTACCCAATTTTGTATGCTACAGACAAAATGTGAAACATTAGAATTGAAAAGAGAAATAGAGGAAGTCACACATATGATGATAAAATTACTGTGTGTGCAGTGACACTCGAGCTTTTAAAACAGTAATAATAGATGCTGAGGTTACAAGTAAAATAATGCATCAAGGATATTATAATAATTTTTGGCAAACAAACAAAAATCAGATTGCAAAATACATTATCAAGAGTGAGAGGAAGAGCAAACCTGGTTTCCTGAGTTCCTCGGAACGCAATAACAATGGCATTAAGATCTGGTGCAACTCCAACAAATCCCTGCATTGCATGCAATCAATACAGTATCAACAGTAGAACAGGATACATAATTGTAAATTCTTTACGGATTCAAAAAATAAAAAAATTAAAGGGATGGGTCATCATTCCTACCTGGAGGCAGTTCTTGACATCGACAATCAGATCAATTATTTCAAAATCCTGCGTTCATGGCAAATTAAATATTCAGTAAAGAGAACTTGGACATCTACAGTGTAAAGCCAACTGTTTTTAGCGAGTTGCGGGACTTCAATTTACCTTAGTTAAACCATCACATCTTGAACAGGTCCAGTAAAATAATTCGGTCAAGTCAGATAAATATACCTGCTCCCAAAAAAAAAAGTTACGTCAAACTTTTGGCAATACGTCAGTACTCAATCATTCAACAATCTACACATTAATGCTATACAGCATGATCCTTTAATCTCTACCACAATCATAATGACTAAATATAATTTTCCAGATAAAGATCTACACTTCGCAGGTAGGCTTGAGAACATTGTACAATTGATTTATCAAATAATGTCAAGAAGTAAAGTAATACCCAATTGTTCTAACATGAATACTCTACAATCCGACTCTTTAATATCTCCCACAATCATAATAGCAGGGTAAGATTTCCCAATGGAAGATCTTCACTTCAAATTTAGACAGGAAAACTTTGTATTATAGGTATGATCACACCTTGACAACCTCCTACCTCTTAGTGCACTACGTCCCTATACATAAACCTGTAAACTAGACCAACACAACTAATCCACAACCCTTTTTCTTTTTTCATTTGGTATGCAGATCTTGGTTGACACAATACAAAGGGCTGAACAAGGAAAGAAGATAATCGGCAGCTGGAGTAACTCACAGCTGAAGCATATTGAACCAATATTTTGGCAAGTGTATGATTGTAGGCGGCTGGAGGATGATCGAACTGAGGCCTGTGCTTCACCTTCACTTGTAATTCTGCAGCCCAACAGAAAGATTGAAACCATGAACGACAACACGAGAAGATAGTGATTCAATCACAATTATTTAGAGGTTTAGTTGGCCTCACTTCACCAAGTGACGGTTCAAAAAGTATCACAGAAACTCAAACTTCCAGCTAAATTTATATCATAATCAAATTCAATATTTCAAAAGTTTGTACAAACTAAAGCCCATGAAGATAATATTAATAATGTGAGTTAAAGCAGGAAATTTTTAAATGATCATAGCAAGACAGTGGACAGAAGCTCTGAAACTTAAACAACAACCCGGTAATCTGAATCGTAATTTTTCTAAGCTAAATTCCTAAAGTTTACAACTTATTTGCCAAATTAACTAAAGGAAGTAACTTTAAAGAAAAACAAGAAAGAGGGGCAAATATACCTCTACAGGATGAGAATGCAAAGAGAAAAAATAAAATTGCGATGATCAACCATCCTCTTCTCCCCATACCCTGATATAGCAACAGGAATAGAAATTCAGTTAGAATTGAAGCTAATGACTAATGTATCTGAAAAAAACTAGATATAGAGCAGAGGAGGAGAATATATTTTATCTTTTTACCTGAATAAAGATATCCAAGTTCAAATTTGAAGATAAATGGTCGGACTTGAACCAGAGAGGGGTTTTCAGAGTAGGGAAACGACGTCGGATGGGATAATAATTGGGGTTGGCTAGCTGGATTGGATAAGAATTGGGGGAAAACTGAAAAGGATTGGAGTTTTGAATTATGATCCCTGTTAGAAGGATTTATAACAGGTTTCTTGTAGTTTTGTCAAGTTAGTTTCGAGATAGGCATGGGTAAGTTTGTAATTTCGTACACGGTTGCTTGAGAGTTTAGAGACGATCGTAATTTTGTTTGGACAGGAAACCTGGAATATGCGGTGGAATAAGTTGGTCTGCTCTGTCTTGTGGTTGTGATGTGATGGGTCTCTCGGTTATATACTCCTCCTGGAAAAAGTCTAGGAAAATACCAACTTTTCCATTTCATATAAAAAATTACTTTTCTTATATTAAAATTAACATACATTAAATAAAAAATTACCGACAACGTAAAAATTCATACACTAAATAAATATCACATGCTCTAAATAAAAATCCAAAAAAATACGTAAAAATTAACGAACACTGAATAAAAATTCACATACCTTAAATAAAAAAATTTAGAATTTTCATTTCAAAAACCGCTCTTTCCCTAGACTTTGTACTCTTCCTATATGTATGCTGCGTGGTGTTGTGACTTTGAGTCCCTCTTTTTATCCAATAGTTTTTGCCCATGACAAAGCCAAACTAAAATCGACATGGAGGAAACTTGTTCCGATCGTCAATCGGACATTTAGACTTGGGCCCATGAGGATCGAGTGATTTGGTCCTGAATTTTTCAATTATATTTGGAGATTGTTAAATGCAGGATCGTTTTTTACTAAATGCAAGACACATTTTTATATATTACAAAAGGCCCAGCAAATTATATAAATATAGAATTAGTCTCATTCTCTGTAAAATTTATCAAATTATCACATCTTCAAAAATATATGAACGTATATGCACTATGATACTATAGCGTAGCGAAAATCAATGTTATAAAATCATTAGCCATACTTTACAAATAATGATGAATTTTAGAAGTTTATATTGTTATGATTCATATTCGTAATTGTTAATATTTATTTAATTGATTAGTATAATTAAATTAGCTAATTTTATATAAATAATTTTTTTTTAATTAAAAAAATGAACCCGATCTGACCAGGACCGAGTTCGGACTCGGTCTTGGTTCATATCTGAGCAGGACCGCGTCCTGGCAGATTTGAGCCAAGCTCTGATCAGAGCTTTGGAAACTCCGATCTGGAGCTGCCAAGCTCCGCCTAGCCTGGTCGGAGTACTGGTCGGAGCTCCGGTGATGGTTTTTCGGTTTCTTCATTCTACGTGTTCTTTGTGTTTTTTCAAAGTTTCTTCGATTTATTTGTTCGGATGATATGATTGATTCGGATAAACATGTTTTAGATGTTTTTGAGGTAAAATAGTAATTGTTTAAAAATATAGGGTTGTTTGTTAAATACAATAATTGTGGTGTTGTTTGTAATATATAAAATTGCGTCATGCGTTTAGTAAAACATGTATTGCATGTAACATTCCTGTTTTATTTTACTACTTTTACCCTATGGCTTATTTTGTTGGCGTTGCATGCAATTCTATCATTATCTCAAATAAATTGCATGTTATACTAAAATGTGAGATTTATTTGACATTTTATATTTGCAAGGAGAAATATAAATGAATTGTTTGGATTTAAACTTTAATCGAGACAACTCAATTAAATTAGTAACGTGCCTGGAATTTCAAATCAAGTCCAAAGGTATTAAAAGGATTGAGAATGGTATTCATACCAACAAGTTGCACCTTTCTTTCTGGAAATCCAACTAAAAGAACTCCAAATTTAAATGTGATTGTTCTAGAACAATATTATAATGGGTAACCAACTGGGAAGTTTTCAGGTTCGCAAACGAGTGAGGCCAAAGTGCACAATAATACAACGGTCTTTACATTAGATATATAAAATTCACTTTTTTTATTTAGGGTTTGTTGATTTTTATTCAGTGCCGATGGGTTTTTGCGTACAGTATGTGGATTTTTGTATTTACGGTTTGTAAGTTTTTACGTTGTATGTGGATTTTTATTTAGGGTTTGTGGGTTTTTACGTTGACGGTGGGTTTTATATAGGGTATGTGGATTTTTATTTAGTGCATGTGGGTTTTTACGTACTGTTTGTGGATTTGTGGGTTTTTTTTTGGGTATGTAAGTATTAATGTAAAAAAAACGAAATTTTCATATTTAATGGAAAAATTAATTTTTTTCTCTATATTATCTCACGCAATAAAGGATTTGTTTGGTACGGTGGTGCTAGCATATCAATGAGAAAGTTGTCAATGAGTAACCGTGGCAGCTCAACGGGTCGGGCTCGGTCTGCAAGGGGTGGGGGTCATTACAAATTAAAATGTCTACAAAATTGTATTAACTATTGGATATGACGAGTGTGATATTAATTGGTTGATTTCAACTCATGACCAGCTTACTGCAAGCTTCGTTGTGGAATTTAGGATAGTTTTAACTTCATTTAAAGATTCATCAATTTTAATTAGTTCAATTTCACTTAATATTTTTTTATATTACATTTAAATTCAATTCAATTTATCTTAGTTCGATCAACTTTGTTGTGCTCGAACCAAAAGAGCATAGTCTTGTGATAATCCTTATTAAACAGTAGATGAATTGAAATTAGATGAAGAACTGTGGAATAACATAAGAATTATTTTCTTGTTAAAGGATGATGACCATTGACTTCTTTATATGAATACCACGATTCACTTTTTTGTTAGCTAAATGCAATTCACGGTGGAGGTCGGGGAAGATGGTGTGATATATTAGTTATATTCATTATGTTGTTGCTTAGTCCTTTTTCAGTTTCAACTCCAATTTGAATTGTAAATCTATTAGGTCGTTTAAGATCTACAATTAATTCAAGTATAGACTCGTGGTTTTTGTCTAGACCTTTGGTGGATCACACTCATTTAAAGTTACAAGTGTATGGGTATCTATGAGATATTGTCCAATTTAATATTCCCTAATCATATATAACTAAAAAAATAATCTAAATACACATAAAATGTTGATGACGAACAACACAGTGATAGCACAACAACGACACGTGATCCAATTGGATAGTTGTAATGTGTCATTGAATCCTTAAATAAAATATATCTAGGTCACGGTGATACACCATCATATAAATTAGGAACAAACGCAATCTAAAATGTCTATAGCTAGACTTGTAACTATTGGAGTAGTTGCTGGATTCACATTAATTAAACTTTGACACGTGGATCATTGAGATGCAAATGGTCGTGGTTAGGGGTGTCCATGGATCGGATCGGATCAAATCCAATTCGAAATTTGGATTGTTCCTATTCGAACAGTAAATTAGCATGATTCGAAATTCAATTCGAAAATTATGATCGGACTCAGATCAATTTGAAACCAGATCGGATTTTTCAGATTCAATCCGAATATCAACAACATTTTTATAAAAATTTAAAAGATCAATGTTCACAAGTCCACATCCAGTCAATCACAAGAGATAAACGACTGAGTGAGAATAGTGGAATACGTGGCATTGGAATGGAGAGATAAGGGTTTATTTTATATTTATACTACTTTTTTTTCGGATTATTCCGAAAATTCGCGGATCGGATCGGATCAAATCTGAATGTTTAGGACTGTGAAAACAACTGATTCGAAAACCAATAAGGAGAAACCGGATCGGACCGGTTCATATAGTTTTTTTGGTTTTTCGGATCGGATTTTGAGTATCGGACTAGATGCACACCCCTAGTCGTGGTTGGTCCACCTGCACACGATATGCCAGTTTGATCTGCAAAGACATGGAGGGCGCGTGGTCATAGCCTCGACCCAAAACGACAAGAATAAAATAAAAACATGCACATAACAGTCGCAAAATCTTACCAATAAAAGAGGTAGATCTGTCACCGCCAATGATGTAATGATGACAAACTCGAAGACTAATACATTCATCACTACCACAACCAATCCTTCAAATATACTGCCAAAACCACTCGATAAATTATTTCTTAAATATTAAAAATATCGATCGATTAATGGTCGAACATCTTATTGTACACGTGTATTCCGGTCCAATAGGAGATGGATTTGTATCGCTCGAAGCCTAGTCCACCAAAGGCCCAGTCCAAAGGCGGGAATCCCCAATAATCTCCACACAGATGGCGGGAAATAACCAATGAAAAATTTATACTTGAAGCAAACCAGATAATATAACTAGCAACCCGCTCCTGATTTGGTCCACTTTTATTTACTTCACTTTTTTCTTAATCTCTGAAAAACAAAATATAAAAGAATATTAATATTTTCTCCTTCGAAAGAGGAGAAAAATTCACCAAACCCTTGCCATGGCGAAACCCTCGCGAGCAGACTACTCTTCCGACGATTCGCCTTCCAATTCCGACGAGCCGGTCAACGATCAGGTCAACGAGGAGGTCGACGAAGAGGAGCTCGAGGCCGTTGCTCGCTCAGCCGACGAGTCTGAAGATGAGGACGTCTCCAATATTCCGGCTCAGGATGATGAGGATAATGAGGTTAGGTTTGATACTAAGCTTCTATTGTCGGTCGATTTGTTAGTAGAATGGGAGTTAACTGTTTTATTCGGTGCTTAGCTAGTTAGCGGTGTGAGATCTGTGTGTTTTGGTTTCGATTTTGGTTTTGTGAAAATGCATGTTTGTTTGTTACTGTGTTTACTGGAATGTGACGGATGTTGAGCTAGCGGCTGTGCTTTCTAATGTGCATTGCCCTGTGGAATTGGTTTGTGGTGTTGTAGTGCGTGTTGAATTGCCTAATTGGAGCTGGAGAAGTTTCAATTTCTGTCATGTAGTGCAATAAAATGTTTTTGAATCTTTTATCGGCCAGAGTTTATTTTGCGATGAATTTATTGTGGAGATGGGAATCTGTTAGGAAGATTGATCGGTTCTTGTTTCTTGTCTTCAGTTTGGTTAGAGTAACTTGGCATTTTGGTATGGTAGATAGTTAATTTGAATTGCTTACTTGGATTTTTGCAGGAAGAGGATGCTGCTGCAAATGAAGTATCCAAGAGGGAGAAAGCTAGACTCAGGGAAATGCAGCACATGAAGAAGCAGAAGATACAAGAAATCCTAGATGCTCAGAATGCTGCCATTGATGCTGATATGGTGTGTTTTCGGGAAGCACTAGCTACTACTCGATTTCATTGAAATGATTTTCTATTTATCTTGATTTGGAAATCATTATTTCAGATTATAGCTTATGATTCTTATTTATGAGAATGACATTTACATTGGCTATATGCAACAGAACAACAAAGGAAAGGGTCGCTTGAGCTATCTCTTGCAGCAGACCGAATTATTTGCTCACTTTGCCAAAGGTGATAGTTCTTCATCTCAGAAGAAGGGTAAAGGAAGGTGGGTAATTCCTAATTATTGTCCAGTACATGGCAAGGAGATGCAGTAAAATTTTCATAATACTCACATTACTTTAGATAATACATACTCTATTGTTTGCTATTTGGTGCAACCTAAACTGACTAGAGTTGTGCAATTATGTTTCCAGGGGACGTCATGCATCAAAGATAACTGAAGAAGAAGAAGATGAGGAGTGTCTGAAAGAGGAAGAAGATGAGTTGGCTGGAGCTGGAACTACGAGACTATTGGTACAACCATCATGTAAGACAAGTTTCATACCCTATGTATTGATTTGAGCCAGCGTAAATCCTTTATCTGGTGGGAAGTTATTGGATCAACTCAGGCTCTGTTCAGTTGGTTGTATTTATGGTTTGTTTTCATGAATGACAAAACTATGTTGTTTTATTTGTATTGTAGGTATTCAAGGGAAGATGAGGGATTACCAGCTTGCTGGGTTGAATTGGATGATCAGGCTGTATGAGAATGGCATTAATGGAATTCTAGCTGACGAAATGGTACATAGAAACACCTAAGTTTCAAAAAGTTTTACAACTATCGTTTTATCTCTTTAATTTCTTATGCCAATATTTTAATGCCATCTTCAATCAGGGACTGGGCAAGACGTTGCAAACCATCTCCTTACTTGGTTACTTGCATGAATTTAGAGGGATTACAGGCCCTCACATGGTTGTTGCTCCAAAATCTACACTTGGCAATTGGATGAATGAAATTAAAAGATTTTGTCCAACCTTACGTGCTGTCAAGTTTCTCGGGAATCCTGATGAAAGAGTAGGCTCACAATCCTCATTTAAATGTCATAATAGCCTCTTACGTTTTTGCGTCTGTCAGCTTATGAATATCTGATTTTTCAGAGATACATACGTGAGGAATTGCTAGTGGCTGGAAAGTTTGATGTTTGTGTTACAAGTTTTGAAATGGCCATCAAGGAGAAGACTACCTTGCGCCGTTTCACCTGGCGATACATTATTATTGATGAAGCTCATAGAATTAAGAACGAAAACTCTCTTCTATCTAAAACGATGAGGCTATACAGCACTAACTATCGACTTCTAATCACAGGAACGCCACTTCAGGTATTGTGATTTGTTGAAGGCATGTAACATTGATGTTGGACAGTACATTTCCTTTTGTTAGTTTGTAAGGATTAAGTGCAATATTCCGTGGTTGATGTTTTTTTTCTTCAGAGTACTATATAATGACAATCTTATCTGGATTATTGGAATATTCTAAATGTTATCTGTGTGTATGTACTGTGCTGTGCACCTGCATGATTCAGTGTAGATGTGGCTCACAGAACTTAGGCTCCATTGCTACTCTCCTTTGTCTACTTTGATCACTGTACCATGGAGTTCTGTTGCCTTTCATATTTAAGCAAGATAAAGCAACTATGGTTGCATATTGGCTGAAAGCATATTCTCTTGTTTTACACCGGCACCTCAGTTATGGGTTATGGAAAAAGGATTATGTGCCGTACTTAGTTCATGTATCTATTTTTTATAGTATTCCTGTTGTATTTTAGGTATATTTGACCTCATCTATGATAAAATATGTAACTTCCACTACACACATATCCTCTCTTCTCCATTTATTTTTTCTACTGCATAGATTTTTGTGTACTTGCTTTAGTCTACTGATGGGCACTTGGTTTCAATTCTGAGCTCACTCTCTTGCACTAGCTTCTTGTTTGTGATATGCTAATTTGCTGTGCAGAATAATCTTCATGAACTCTGGGCCCTCCTCAATTTTTTGCTTCCCGAGATATTTAGCTCTGCTGAGACTTTTGATGAGTGGTTCCAAATTTCTGGTGAGAATGATCAGCAGGAAGTTGTGCAGCAACTACACAAGGTGATAAATATTTCATGACTTTTCATTAGCATGTGTTTGTAGAACTGATCGCTTATATTTAATGTGTGATGGGATACTCCACCTGATAGATAGTAGAGTTGATATGAATCCCTTAGAAGGGATTTTGTTGCTTGGTATTCTTTTTTGTTTAACTCTTGTGTGTTTTTGATTTGATTAGGTTCTTCGACCCTTCCTTCTCAGGAGGTTGAAATCTGATGTTGAGAAAGGTTTACCTCCCAAGAAAGAGACAATTCTTAAAGTTGGCATGTCCCAGATGCAAAAGCAGTACTATAGAGCACTGCTGCAGAAAGATCTTGAGGTTGTCAATGCTGGGGGAGAACGCAAACGCCTTCTTAACATAGCCATGCAACTTCGAAAATGCTGTAACCATCCCTATCTGTTTCAAGGGGCTGAGCCTGGTCCACCATATACAACTGGAGATCATCTTGTGGAGAATGCTGGTATATTCTTCTGCAGAATTTATAAGCTACCACAGTGCTTTGGTATATTGTTTTTACTTGCATATCTTAAACAAGCCACTGATTGCAGGCAAGATGGTCCTTCTTGACAAGTTACTTCCAAAACTGAAGGAGCGTGATTCAAGGGTTTTGATCTTCTCACAGGTTTCTATCCTATTCTTGTGATCATGTATTTTCCTTAATCATAGTTTATACCTTATGCTTGATTGTAATTGTAAACTGTTTTGTTCTTTTTGCCTGATTGCTTGTGTTGATTTTATTTTAATTGCATGATAGATGACAAGGTTGCTCGACATTCTAGAGGACTACTGCATGTATCGGTCATACAAGTACTGCCGAATTGACGGGAATACTGGTGGGGATGATCGAGATGCTTCCATCGAAGCCTTCAATCGACCAGGAAGTGAGAAATTTGTCTTTCTACTGTCAACCAGAGCTGGAGGTCTTGGTATCAATCTTGCCACTGCCGATATTGTTATTCTGTATGACAGTGACTGGTCAGTCTCTAGTTTATACTGTATAGTATATTGATACTCTAAAGATACATTCTTACATTTTAAATTGCCTTCTTGGGTTGGCTTGTATTACAGGAATCCACAGGTTGATCTGCAAGCGCAAGATCGTGCTCATCGAATTGGACAGAAGAAAGAAGTTCAAGTCTTTCGGTTTTGCACTGAGGTTTGTCCTTTCTTTTTGGCAGAATCATCATGTGTTATCACTACGCGTACCATGAGTAATTGTCTGGAGGTATTCTGTGCTCATGGTGAGTAAACTTGGCTTTTGCAGTACACCATCGAGGAAAAAGTGATTGAAAGGGCCTATAAGAAGCTTGCTCTTGATGCATTAGTTATTCAACAAGGGAGATTAGCAGAACAAAAGAGTGAGTCTTTCCATCCACAGTTCCTCTCCACTGTCTGTATCACTGTTAGTCTGTCATGAGTTGCTCCATTATAACCTTTGATTTTGTTGATAGCTGTCAATAAGGATGAACTGCTGCAAATGGTGAGGTTTGGTGCTGAAATGGTTTTCAGCTCAAAAGATAGCACAATCACAGATGAGGATATAGATAGGATTATCGCAAAGGGAGAAGAAGCAACAGCTGAACTTGACGCGAAAATGAAAAAGTTCACTGAAGATGCAATCAAGTTTAAAATGGACGACAGTAAGATTCTTGTTACTAGCTTTACCATTACAGATGCTTTTGGTTTATTGGTTATGAATTAAACTTTTCTTTTTGGCGGATAATGTTGGTTGCCTGTTGCAGGTGCTGACTTGTATGATTTTGATGATGAAACGGTACATTAACAACACTATTGTAGACTATACTATTACAAATACTGGTAATATCTTTGAGCTAATGTTCTGCTTTGTTTCTTGATGAGCAAAGGATGAAAATAAGGTTGACTTCAAGAAAATCGTTAGTGATAACTGGATTGAACCACCAAAAAGAGAAAGGAAGCGCAAGTATGTATCATCTACTGCAAAATCTACACCTCATGTACGATATCAGTGCCTAAGTAATATTTGTTTTTCTAATATTATATAGTTATTCCGAGTCTGAGTACTTCAAGCAAACAATGCGCCAGAGTGGTCCAGTGAGACCCAAAGAGCCTCGAATTCCTCGCATGCCTCAGCTGTAAGTTTCTTAAGATAAATTTTATCTGTGAACTACATTTCTTGATTTGTGAAACCTAACAGCTGTCATATTTCAGGCATGATTTCCAGTTCTTCAACACACAGCGGCTTACTGAGATCTATGAAAAAGAAGTGCGCTTCCTAGTGGTGGGTGTCTGATACTTTTGAGAATTTCGCTCTTCCTTGCTTTTTTTTTCCTTTTCTTTTTTCTATGGGTGTCTGTGTACTTGTAATACATGCATATTGTTACTTGTGGTTATGTGACATATATATTCGTTGACAACTGTCTTGTGTGATGACTCCAGCAAGCACAACAGAAGAACCAAGTAAAAGATACAATTGAGGTGGATGAACCGGAAGGTATGTTTTCTTGGAAGAGCTTATTACATGTATTTTCTCAATTCTCAATGATAATCACCTTACATTGTTGTCTTCCCAGAGATTGGAGATCCATTGACTGCAGAAGAGCAGGAAGAAAAAGAACAATTACTAGAAGAAGTAAGTTTCCATGATCTTTTAATGCTTAATTGTAATATGTGCTTATTTTTAACTATATATTGGTCTGCAGGGATTCTCTGGCTGGAGCAGAAGAGACTTTAACAGTTTCATTAGGGCCTGTGAAAAGTATGGTCGGCATGATATCAGTGGCATTGCTTCTGAAATGGAAGGGAAAACCGAAGAAGAAATTGAAAGATATGCTAAAGTTTTCAAGGAAAGATACAAAGAACTGAATGGTGAGTGTTGTTAGGGATGTTAATGCTTACTATAATTGATACTTGTAATTTCTTTTTGAATTTTTGGGAACATGGTTTCTTACCTGCTTCTGAGAGAGATAGGAAAGAAATGAACCATTAGCATGAGCATTTCAGCTGTTTACTGCTGTGATGCTCTTCAAATGCATGTCCTTTTATGTCTTTATTTTGGTTTGCTTTGTGCTATAGCTTTAAGGGAAAGCCATGGCGCACCAAACTGTGAGCATTAAGTCATACATTTTAATGTTTGTAAATCATGCAATTCGTATAAGAACATGACATCCTCCTTGCATGTCCTAGGAGCAGTAGAGCGACATACTATTTTTTGCACTTTCCTATGAGCAGCAGCACAATATACTAATTTTTTATTATCTGTTTTGCAGATTATGATAGGATTATTAAAAATATTGAAAGAGGTGAGGCCAGAATTTCACGGAAAGACGAGATCATGAAAGCTATTGGAAAGAAATTGGACCGCTATAAGAACCCATGGTTGGAACTAAAGATACAATATGGACAAAACAAAGGGAAGCTGTATAATGAAGAATGTGACCGTTTCATGGTTGGTTTCTTAATGATCTCTTTGCTTTTGTGCACATTCATTTTGGAATTTTCAACTTGGCATTTTATCCTACCCATTCTTTTCTAGATATGCATGGTTCACAAACTTGGGTATGGCAACTGGGATGAGTTGAAGGCAGCCTTTCGTACTTCTCCATTGTTTCGGTTTGATTGGTTTGTTAAGTCTCGTACGACTCAGGAGCTTGCAAGGAGATGTGATACTCTTATTCGGCTGGTGGAGAAGGAAAACCAAGAATATGATGAAAGGGAGCGACAAGCTCGTAAAGAGAAGAAAAAGGCAAGAACGAAATTTCTTCTTAATCATCATTCTCCCCTACTATATTTCCTCCGTAGTGGGAAAGAGTTTTTTGTACATTTCTGTTTTCCAAAAATATACCCTGTATATGCAAAATCACCTCATATTATACAAAACTGTTCTTTTTATTCTTTTAAAACTTAATTCTTGAGAAATCCTCGTCCAAGAACTTTCTTGCTTTGAAATGCCAAGAATAATCATAAATACTCACGATACTCATCTGATAGCAAGATTTGACTTGCTCAATTTTATTCAACTGGATTAACAGAATACTCCATCAAAGCGGGCGGCTGCTAGACAAGCCACTGAAAGCCCTCCTGCTTCACAGAAGAAACGGAAGCAACTATTGATGGATGATTATGTGAGCTCGGTATGTTTCTGTGTGTATAATTACATTTTAATGGTGGTTGGCTGAGTCATTTTTTTGTACACCTGAAAGTCTTAAGTTTTGATTTTTCTTTGCCAGGGAAAGAAGAAGAAATGATCTCAATCATGCATCATACTCAAATTTTTTGCTGCCCCCGCAAGTCACTCTGATTTTGTGCTTCTGGTCTTCTGTTTAGTCTTAGATAGGTATGTATTCGTCATTAACCCATGGATATGGTTGCTTAAAAATGCAGAGGGTGGTTATATTGTCCCTGTTTTGAGCGCAGGACAGTCAAATATATTATCAGTAGTAGATATGTTGAAGATGATAATCGATATCTAATAGTACTATGTTCAGTTAGACCAGAACTTGTGGGTACCATAATTATCTGTTCTAATATATGTAAGTACTCGTATTTATCAATGAAGAAATTAGTATATTCACTTGTTTTTTCTTGAAATACCAGTT
The DNA here is from genome assembly GCA_036897095.1 of Plantago elongata. Taxonomy (NCBI): domain Eukaryota; kingdom Viridiplantae; phylum Streptophyta; class Magnoliopsida; order Lamiales; family Plantaginaceae; genus Plantago; species Plantago elongata. Next base: position 30,761 of record JAYMSP010001190.1, read on the forward strand.
CTACTTCTTCACCTGTGAGATCTGAGCCTGTGACATTCTAAATATTCACTTTGCTGAAGCACAAGATACTTCATTCGTCAAAGATGTTTAAACTGTAATATACACATCATCTCTGTAGAATTTATTTTCAATTTTTCTTCACCAATAGTCCTTGCAAGAACACTTACCATCCTTAAAATGGTGAAACCTGTTTCGGTCCCTTGCTATGATGTCTCTACCGTAAATCTTTGAGATGAGCTTGGTAGCCGAATGACAATTTGAACAAACTCGAAGGTTCTTAACAATTTGCAACGTTGTCCCTGGCTTGGTACTGATCAAACCAAAAGCAATAGCCAACTTCTCACTGTGCTGACATAAAACACCTTCCTTCCACTCTTCATCAACATCATAATACACTTCTGATGTATCAGGAACATGTCCAGCCATTTCTAGGAGGCTATCCACTTCATCAAGCATCTTGTATATTTCATCACTCTGTGGATGTGTTTTATCACTAACAAGAAACTCATGAACCACTCTATTCACCTCAATAGATGTGGAACCTGGAACTTTCTTCATTCCCTTGTCATTTAAAAGTGTTCGTATTCTTGCCACATCGTCCCATCTTCCAGCTCCAGCGTATATGTTTGACAAGAGCACGTAAGGACCAGCATTATCCGGTTCCAGTTCAAAGAGTTTATTGGCAACGTATTCGCCCAACTCCAGATTTTTATGAACTCGACAAGCCCCAAGCACAGATCCCCATATAGCACCATCCGGATCCATTTCCATTTGATCTATCAGTGCCATCGCTTCATCAAACAATCCTGCCCTCCCTAAAAGATCGATTGCACAACCATAGTGTTGCAGCTGTGGGGCTATTTTATAATCATGGATCATCGAGCTAAAGAATTCACGACCAAGATCAACCAAACCGGCATGGCAGCAAGCTGATAATACACCCACAAAAGTAATTTCATCCGGTTTCAATCCCTTTTGGTTCATTTCAGAGAAAAGCTCAATAGCTTGACTAGCATATCCGTGCATACCTAAACCGGATATCATGGCATTCCAAGATGCCAAATTCTTTAATTCAGTGCCGTAAAATATCTGTCTGGCTGCTTCAATGTTTCCACATCTAGCATACATATTTATCAGACTCGTCCAGAGAGTCTCATTTGGGAATTTATCATAATGCTTGTCTATATAAGCATGTATCCACTTACCAACATCTAGAGCACCCAAATGCGCACAAGCTGGAATGACATTTAAGAAAGTTACGTCGTTAGGCTCTACATTATCTACCTGCATTACACGAAAAACTTCTAGCGCTTCTCTATACATGCTCATATGTGCATAACCCCCAATCATAACATTCCACGAGACGAGATCCTTTTCTCGTATACCATCAAACAAACTCCGAGCCATACTAACATCACCGCATTTAGCATACATATCAACCATCGCGTTCACAAGCTGAAGATTCAAACCATATCCATGTTCTTCAATCCAAGACCGAACCCAGTTCCCAATCTCAATCTTCCTTACACGAGCGCAAGCAGATAGGACGCTAAGTAATGTACTCGTATCAGGAGCAACCTTCACACCCCTCATCTCCTCAAACAAACCCAATGCCTCGTGAAACCGTCCAACCTGTGCATAGCCCGAAATCATAGCATTCCAAGCAACCACATCTCTAACCGGAATAGCGTCAAACAACTCACGCGCCTCATCGACATAACCCCTCGACACATACCCTGTGATCAAAGCCGTAAACGACACCGCATCTCTATTAGGACTTTTATCAAACACCTTCCTGGCATCATCTAAATTCCCCTGCTGAGCATACATACTAATAACAGAAGAATGCACAAACACATCATCCTCAAGCCCAAATTTCAATACATGGGAATGCACCTGTTTCCCCGTATCCGACCCCAACAGCTTCCCACAAGACTTGAGAACAAAAGGGAACGTATACGAATTCGGTTCAAGACCAAGGAACAACATGTTGAAGTAAAAATCCAGAGCTGATTCAGGTGAAGAGCTCAAAGAGAAGCCTCTAATCATCATGTTGTGCACCACATGATTGGGATTGTGAATCGAATTGAAGATTGAGAGGGCGTAAGATAGGTCACCTTGAGGGCTAACGGCACAAAATTGGAGTAGCTTGCTGAGTGCAAATTGGGTATTGTGGAGGCCGAATTTGATGAATTGAGCATGGATTTGCTTGAACTTGTTTAGGTTTCTGCATTTGGAAATGAGAGAGAGACATGGGTGGGATTGGATGAGCTCGTATGGTGGGTCGATTGTTGAAGGGAGGAAATGGAAAAGATTGGAGCTTGTTGCTGCTACAATTGCCATGGTGGAGTAATTGCTTACAGTTTATGCGAATTTGGTGAAATTGAGTGTTTGATCATTTACAGGGTTGAAAGATGTTTGAAATTGCAGTTGAGTTACCTAGCTGAGCTTCTGTGACATTGCAGTTGATAGCAGAGTTAAAATATCTTGCAGTTTCATGGTTTGAGAGGGAGGAGATGAGGTTCTTTTTTTCATTTTTTATTAACATGGGTACGTTATATCCAACTTCAAACTTATTCCTCCAATCCCATCAAACTACGTTAAATTTCATACATTAAATTTTATGGGTGGTTTTATACGAAAAATTAAAGTAATAATAAAAAATAAAAAAGTAGGAAAAATTATATATTTAGTGATAAAATGTGTAATTTTTATATAAATTTAAGATTTTTTATTATTTACTAGTGGTGGAGTAACATCCTTTTTTAATAATGCATGAAGTTTGGTGGGACGGTTAAAAATGACAAATGTATAAAGATTGTTGGAACGGAGTGAGTATTTAGTATTATGTTAAGTTCAACTCTATTACGGTTATATTTAAAATAGAATTACATATATAAACCAACTAAAACAAGTATAACATATTAGATCCTCTCACTAAAATTATTATACATAAAACCATTCATATATATATTATTTAAAAGTGATGGACTATCTTAAAGGAGAAGCATACCGCATGAACAAAAATTCTATGTGACAAATTCTTTGTCAAAATAATTAATTTTTAAATGATTCTATTTTATTGGGGAAAACAATTTATTTTTAAATGATACTATATTGTAGTGAAAAACAAATCATGTAAATTCATTCAATAATAAATTCTTCCATTTCTCCTATTTAAAAGGAGTTATTTACTTCATTCTATTATATATTAGGAAACGTCCAGCCCAAACTATATACGACATCACAATTTAAGATACATGAAAAGAAAACATATTCACACTTTCATATTTATTTGATTGTTTTTCACCTAAATTTGCATTCCACTCTAACACATGAATTTTCCTGTGTAAATGAGAGTGCATGAATTTATTTTGTGAGAGAGGGAGAGTATATAGGTGCAGACTTAATTCACAATTGTATCACATAGTATAATAATGAATTTTTAAAATAAAATCACTTTTGAATCTTTTGAATGGATTATAACATAGTTATAACTTATATGATATATAAATAGTAAATGTATTTTATTTGAATTAGAAAAATAATATTTTTATACGATGTAGTTAGAAATTTACTACCTATTCGATATAAAGTTAAAGATGAATTAAACGAAAAAAATAATTAATTTATAATAACTTAATTAGTTTTAAAAAATAAATATTTTTAATAGAATTAAAGTATTATACAATTTATAGGATTGTTATATAAGGTGTGTAAAAGAAGAAGTTATATAATTTTGATGGTCACTTCAAAAAACTTTTCAAACCGGTTAATGTCATATCCCCCACCTCCCATTGTCACATCGAATGGTTTTGATTTTGCATTCAAATTGGGTAAGAATATAGGTGCGAAAGATCAAGAATTTGTCATACACATCATATTTCTTGGCAAGCAGGAAAGTCCACAAGAAGTTTGAGAAATTATCAAGGAAAAACACATTAATAAGTAATAACGATGACCAATTGAACTTAAAATAGGTGATGTCCATAAATCATTGTGAATAATGTCAAAAGACAACAAAGTTCTAGATAAAGATGACTCAAACGGTAACTTAATCTATTTACCGAGAATGAGATCCCCTTGACTATCATATCTCACTATTGCCATCCCCGTCTGAAAATCCTGCACATAAAACCCCTAAGGATCAAATTCGACAGATACAAAATTATCAGAAGTAAATTTGCAAGCTGAGATTAGATTCTTAATGATTTTAGGAGCATGCAAAACACGCGTAAGATGAAGGGGACGAGTTTCGGAAGGCAAAGTAGTATTCCCATACCCACTAACTGGAATAAATTGGCCATTACCTACAACAATATT
>JAYMSP010001191.1:0-35071 GCA_036897095.1 Plantago elongata
ATATATATATATATATATGTATGTATATGTATATATACTTTCTCCATTTCAACATTATAGTACACTTTATGTTTTAAGTATTCTTGTAAAGAAGAATTGCTTATTGTTGTTTTTGGAGTCAAACAATAAAGAACGAATAAAATATGAAAGATAAAAAATGTAAATAATAAAGAAAAATGTGAAACAATTATGTTAGTGTGTAAGTGTATATTTTTATTTTCAACCAAACTATCTCAAATTGGATCGGTGTGATAGGAATCGTATATAATTAAAATGAGATAAAAGTCATACACTAAATTATTTACCTAATATACCCTTCTTTTAATAATTGTAATTAGAATTTTATGATAATTTACTATTATGCTTTCATTAAAAAAGAAAGATGTATTAATATAAATCACCACCGAACTTTTGACGGCCACCACTAGACCTTCAACAACCACCATCAACCATCACCAGACCACAGACGATCCTAATCTTTTTTACTTTTATTTTTGTTTTTAATGATGAAGCTTTAAGGAGCTTCCATGGAAGCTTGAACCGAGCTTCCAGCTCCGGTTTGGTGGTTTTTGTTCGACTCTGGCCACCGAACAGAGCTCCGGTCATTTTTTTATTTTATTTATTCCTTTCCTATTAAATAAATTTGATAGGTCCTATTTTAAATAAATGTGAAAGCTTTATGCATTTCTAAATGATTGTACGAAATGAAATTTAATATATATTTTTTAAATTTAAAAGCTGAAACATAAGGAATATATGTAATTGTCCCTTATTATTGTTATTCTTTTTATATAGAAGTAATACAGTTAAATTTGAAATTATACGTTTGTAATGAAGGGTTTAATTGCCAATTCGTTAGTACGACTACTTTTGAATTGTCGTACCTAGTAAAAGTAGTAATTTCCACTAAATTAACATAAAAATTAGAGTATTGAACTAGATTAGCCGAGTGCAAGAGTATATTACAAAATGCCCTCTCCGAATAGAATGAGGTTGACCGGTCCTTGTTTTGTTTTCTATACCGAGTTTTTTCAATAAAGGAAATAAAAATCACTAACAAATCGGTGCGGATTTTATACCCCATAAAATACTCCACTCTGTACTCTACCATCCATATTGGACCACATGTCATCTCTTAACTCAATCAATAGATATAATTTAACCATAATTAACCTAATTAAGCAACTGCTTATTATTAAATTTTCAAACAAAGAATGTTCAAGCTTAAATATGATGTCCATTTTTATTAATTATATTCCAACATTATTTAGCCACACGAAATTACATTTCTTTATGCACAATAGATTTCAAAACTTCATATTAAATTAAATTTACACAATTATGGTATTCGTTTTTCCTCTTCATTAGTAGTATTAAATAATTATTATATTTTTATTTTTCTATCACCCAAGATTTTTGAACTTTAAATGATTCAAAAAATTCAAAACTAAGGCAACAATGTATATGGCTGTTATAGTAGTTTAAATTAAACAATGTCCACATATTTAATCACTTATCTAATTTATAGATGAGTGTTTTTTATTCAATGTTTATGAATATGATCCAGTTAAATAATTTATTTTGAGATTTTAAATAAAAGTGAATATATTTAAAAATGATACAATGTAAATGGTGTAAAAGATTGTTTGTACATTAACTGGCACAATATCGAACTACCGAATAACACAGAAAATATACATAGTATATTTAATTTTCGTAAATATGAAAAATGATATAAAGAAGAAGGAGAGGGTAGTTTTGTTTACTTGGTTAATTTAATTTAATTTACTTCAGTTTTATAATACTAAATAGTTCATTAAAAATAATGGAGTAATTTATAGTGCAGGCGATCCGCGCAGCTAAGAACCCCTAACCCTAAACTTCTTCTCTTTCTTCTCCGTCTTCACACCCTGAGTCTGTATCACATTAGCCAGCAGCACCATCGTTCCAGTGGAGAGGAAATTGATCTCAGGCTAAAGTAGAGCTCAAAAAATGGGGAAAGTTGAGTACATGAAGCTCAAAGGAAGCCAGAACATGCGGCTTCGTCTCCTCTTATCCACCTTATCCTCCACACCTATACTCATCGACGACATTCGCTCCGATTCCACCTGGCCTGGTCTCCGCCCTTACGAGGTCTCCTTTCTCCGCCTCCTCGAGAAAATCTGCGATGATTGCTCTGTCGAAATCAACGAAACTGGTATCTTTCCCGTCCTGCTATTTCAAATTTCATTATAACCTTGCATTTTAAATATCTTGCCAAATCCCAATTGCTTGCTATTTGCACTCATTGAGCTAAAATTACATTGAATTTCTTACTCTAAGCTATATTAGTAATTAGTAGTACTTGAGTTTATTTATTTACTTTTTGAATTGTTGCATTTGTCGATGTTGATAAGGTACGAAGCTTAAGTACAAGCCGGGGGTGTTGATGGGTGGAAAGTACTTGCAACACGACTGTGGAACTAGCCGAGCGATGGGGTATTTCTTGGAGCCGTTGTTAGTGTTGGGTTTGTTTGGGAAGAGGTCACTGACTATCAAACTCAAAGGTACTACTACTACTACTTGCCGATGCCTTATGTTTGTTTAATGCTCTACTTGAAGAGAGAACTGTGCAGCAATTGCTATTCTGATTTCTTAGTTAACGATATGTGTATATAATGCGAAGGCATGTGCATAGGAGTGATGTTTATAATTGCAACATGTTGACTAGGCTTCATTGCAATTTTTTACGGAAAAGAGCTGGTGTGTGTATATTATCAGTTTCTGTTTGATGGAGATGTTATAACATGTTTGTTGTTGTTCGATGATTGTCTGTTTGTTTGTTAAGATATAGTAAAATAGATAGAATAGTGCCCAGTGCTTAATGCGTAGTTCCTATACCTTATGCTCTTAGGGCAGGCTATACTATATCTATAGTTGGACGGAGTGATACTTTAGTTTCATTATTCCCCAGTTAGATGATGGATAATACTTAACAGTGGAAAACAGTGATCATTGAACTGAAGATAAAAATTGTCAGTGAAATAGAATAGAGTGCCTTGCTATTATCTACACTTTTTGAGCGTAAGATACTTAAGTCATGTTCTGTCCTGTTATTATGTTTTAAAGTTATGCTCTTGTACTGCCGAAGTGACTACTTGGTAATTGCCTACTTTTCCTTATAGACGAACTGTTCACAAAAGATTTCTCCATTCAGGTATCACAAATGATGCCAAGGATCCATCTGTTGATACCTTTGAATCTACTGCATTTCCCATATTGAAGAGGTTTGGGGTGGATTCGGAAGGACTGAAACTGAAAATTGACAGGAGGGGCGTGCCTCCTCTAGGTGGTGGAGAAATAACTCTTTCAATACCAGCTATCCAAGATAGTTTAAAAGTAAACATGCTTTTCTTGATTTTGTTTCTTTCTTCTTCTTCTTTTTTTTTTTTTTTTTTTTTTTTTTTTTTTTTTTTTTTTTTTTTTTTTTTTTTTTTTTTTGCTTCCATTTTCTATTCTAGTATCTCGAACGCTTGCCCTCAAATTATCTCTTTTTGTTCAGGCAGTTACATGGATAGATGAAGGCATGGTGAAGAGGATTAGAGGGGTTGCATTCTCAACTAGAGTGGCTGTCCAGTTCCAGCATTCGATGATACAAGGAGCTCGGGGTATTTTCAATAATATGCTTCCAGATGTTCGCATCTTCACGGACCATGCAATTAAAGAAAGATCTGCAAAGTATGGTTATTGTAGCAGCATTATACTCTCTTATTATAAACTCCATCCATGTCATTGCTCTGCCTTAATATGCCAATTATTCCTGAGTTTGAGAAACTATCAGAACACCCACTATTTGAAATATCATATACTCCCTCAATTTTCTTTTTTTTCCTTTCTTCAATGACATTTCCCTGTTTTTCTTGTTCGAATTCATAGCTTTCTGGGATATTTCCCCAAACCCTTGTTCAACTGTTAAGAGATTTGTGATATTGCTCAGGGCTAACTCTTTTCCTGTTTAACTATACCTGCAGATCACCTGGTTATGGAATTTCACTTTATGCGATAACTACATCAGATTGTGTGATATCTGCTGACACTGCAGTTTCGCATGCCCCAGGGGATGAAGAAGGTGAACATGATGACGAGGAGGGTAAGACTGACCTAGACCCTCCGGATGTAGTTGGTGTACAAATTGCATCTGCATTGTTCGGGGAGATAGAACAAGGGGGAGTAGTGGATTCGACTCATCAGGTTTGCACCAGAAGATTTACATTCATTCTTTCATTACTTAAAATGCCTTTTTTCTTTTCAAATCTACTAATGCACACATGTACTTTATTGCATCTCATCTGATCATTGCATTCTGTTGTCTTTTATTTGCAGGGTTTGTTGTTTCTTCTCTGTGCCTTGTGCCCTCAAGATGTTTCAAAAGTTCGTGTTGGAAAGCTTTCACCCTATGCAATAGAAGTACTGAGAAATATAAGAGATTTCCTCAGTGTGAAATTTGTTATTACACCAGATCCATCTACAGGGACAGTCATTCTTAAATGTGTCGGTTGTGGCCTGAAGAATCTTTCGAGGAAACTATCATAAGATTTTTCGACTTTCCTCGAATCTGTTGCCTCTTCGGTTCCAACATGATGACATATTGCTTGTGAGACACCAACAATATCATTTTTGGCCTGTGATTTGTATCTTTTTATTCACTGAGAACTCGTGGAGCTATACAAGTTATTATGATATACAATACTATGATTAACTTTAGTGAGAATTTTAGGAATGATCATGTAATGTTGACTTCTGTGTTGTGGGCCTTGTGGCCTTTGTACAAATGGCCAACTTTAGTGTGTCTTAGTCCATATTTAGTCTCTTTCAATTAGTCAAAATACCAACCGGGCCATGATGTTTATAATTATCAAACCATATGTTTCATTGATTCTTTTATCATGTGTGTTTGGTATGGAGGTTTTAAGTTAAGATGTTTTCGTTGACAATCTTGTAGGCCGTTTCCTGTTGCACAATGATTTAAGCCAGTTCGCCTACTTCACGTTTATATACAAGAGCACTAATAGTATGGATCTATAAACTTGTTCTTGTGTGCTACAACATGGGTAGTGATGGAATACATGAAAGTCTGCTCTTTCCAGAGCCAGACGGCAAAAGGAGTGGATTTCTCAAGAATCCAAGAAAATATGGAGGGTGGCATTGCCAAGTGCGATCTCGAATATTACTTTCTTTGGAATTGTTGTTGTCACGCAGTCATTTTTCGGACACATAAGTTTGACATATCTTGCTGCGTACGTGCTTGTCCAATCCTTATCTGTTCGATTTGTGACCGGCATAGTGGTAATTGTTTCATGCTGCAATTGTTATATCTTATACTTACAAACAGAATCTACTTATTCTATCAAAAAAATAATTTAAACGGCACTTCTTTATCATTAATAGTTGCTCTGGCTGTTTGCAAGCTCATAAACTGAAAATGTATGTTGTCTGTTTAGTTTATAAAGCTCTTACAGAAGTGGACACAAATCAGATGATTCCAAAAAGTTTGTTCTGGTCTTGCATTTTTATATAAAGAGCAGCTTCTTGCATATTTTGGTCTCTTGTACAGTTGTACTGTGTCTGCTTTTGTTTACAGTAACTTTGTAGTATCATTCTGTTGGTTCTTGGATTAATTACCTGAGTAAGTCAGATTTACTGCTCACTCTAAGAACGAGTTTAGCTATTGGTTTATACTTACTGACACTCAATCTCTACCGTTTGTATTGTCGTTTGGAATTGATTTTCGTACAATGTACAAACAGTAGATCATTTATCTGAAAAGAACATAGTTTCTTGTTTCGTAGCTTGGATGTCAAGTGCAACGGAAACACTTTGTGGCCAAGCTTTTGGAGTGAAACAATACCACATGATGGGAATTTTCTTACAAAGATCGTGGCTGGTTAATGTCACTGTATCGACCATCTTACTTCCCGTCTTCATTTTTACAATGCAAATCTTAACATTTCTTGGGCAGGAAGAATCCATCGCAAAGTCCGCTGGACCTATTTCTCTGTGGTTCATGGTGTTTATTTATAGTAATGTTTTTTCCATATAAATCCAAATGTAACTTCAAGCGCAGCAGAAGAACATGATCATTGCTTGGCTATCTGCATCGCAATCCATTCTCCATTTACTGTCTTGACTTTTTTTGAATGTCATGAATTGGGGTATTCACGGTGCAATGATTGCATTAAGTATATCTTCATGGTTTCGCTGAATTCGTGTACATTTTTGGTGGTCGGTGCCCCGATTCCTGGAAAGGATTCACTTTGGCCGCACTACATGACATGCTTCCAGTTGTGAAGCTATCCATTTCCTCTGCATTTATGTTGAGGTAAGTCTCTGCTATTAACAACATTGGTTGTGTGGCTAGCTAGCCTTATTTATTTGCGTCACGTTTGCAATTACAACTATTATAGCTTGGAGTTATGGTATTACGCAATTGTGGTCTTACTCGCTGGATATAAGAAAATGCCAAGGTTGCAATTTCAGCATTTTCCATATGATAACCCATCCTCAAACACTTTTGTGATTTCATTCCTCACAAATTATTTGCTGATATTTAGCCTGTTATCAATTCTCTCAGCATCAATGTCTTTGCTTGGGAATTCATGATCAGCCTTGGGATTATGTCTGCTGCAATGTATGCATATCCGAACTGAATTATAGATTAATAGTAATGATTTTTCGACTGTTTTTCGTAACATGATATTAACATGTACATGTCTGGTTCAATAGAGTGCTAGTAGCGAATGAGCTAGGCAGAGGAGATGCTAAAGCTACCAAGTTATCAATAAAGTCATGGTCGGTACATCAGTTTCCATGGGGATAATCTTGTCGATCATCTGTTTGTTATTTGGAAACAAACTTGGATATCTGTTTTCCAATGATGCGGAAGTGATACAAACCGTGTGAGATCTGTCTGCTCTGCTTGCTTTAACAGTACTGTTACCTGGCCTCTATCAAGTGCTGTCAGGTGAACCTTATTTTTAACTTCTTTCAAGTGATACACTAGTTTCATGTTCAACCCCACAACCTTTGTGCATATGGGAAAGGAAACATGCTCACTTTTGAATTATGGATTCATCGTTTACCACATGATGTTGCTGTATATCAGGTGTGGCAATTGGATCAGGGATGCAAACTAAAGTCGCAATAATCAACCTTGTCTGTTACTATGTGATCGAATTACCAGTTGGAGTGGTGCTTGGATATGTTACTAGTCTTCAAGTCAAGGTGATACTTTTCTGCACAGAAACTTGTTCTTGATTTGTTGTGTTCTTCGAAAATATGAGGCAATGTTTTCTGACCATTGGAAGCATCTGTTGATAGGGTATATGGATTGGGATGATCAGTGGAGTTTTTACACAAACAGTTGGAATCAGCTATGACATGGAGGACAAACTGGGATGAACAGGTAATTTTCTTCTTAACTCACTCCCAGGACCTAATACGGACAGGACAGAAATCATTACTTCGTCTCAAAGTATGAATAGAGTTGCAATATGAATTATTGGTTTCACAATCAGGTGATCAAAACGTCAGCACGTCTTGAAAGATGGTACGTTGAAGCCTCAGATGAAAACAAATAGCAGAATTCCAATCACACATAGACACGGGATCCACCAGCAGAAGGCATTGCCTGACTACATTTCTTTACAAATTTGAGATGTTCTTTGTTAAAAATACCAAGTAATTTGCTATAGTGATTTTGATTTTCAAGGATTGGCACATATACAGTGTTGCTGTTATATGTAACCGGTAGTTATAGAGAACTTATGTGATTTATTCGGCCGGTTTTCAGGTTCACTAATCACTACCTGCATAATGATTTGACCAGAACTTGCCTGAAAAATAAGTGTTCAATTTACATAAATATATTTCTACCTTGAGTTGCATTTAGTTTGAAATAGTAGCAACAGCTGCAGCTTAATTATATCAGAAATTTTGAATAACAAAACAAATGAATATATGCAGCCTGAATTTCAGATTACACAGGTTCTCTAAGTCATATGCAAAGTCGTGAAAAAGACGATACAGTATACCATTGCCTCTTGACGGATATGCTGGAAATGGATTTCTGAGAAGGTGGAAAGCAATTCTCGCTAAGAGCCCTTTTGGCAAAAAGTGATATGTGATTCTCCTGTAATCCGCAGGTGACTTGCAGCGCATGTCCTTCTAGTACAATCCTCCTGCAGTCCAGTTTTTCTTGTGCCAGCAAGATCCCTCATCGTGCTCCATTAGACTCAGCTGTTTCTACGTCAAGATGAGCTGCAACCTTCGAGCTGTGTGGTTATGTATAACAGCTGCTATGCCTCCTTGATTATCATTCTTGGGAAGACCAGCAACAAAGTTATGGGGGAGGAGTCGATCCAAGGACCATGGACTGTGCTTGTGTTTTTGGCTGCAGAACTCACAGGTTTATACATGTTACCCATAGGCTAGAGCCTAGATTCCTAGAGGGTATGCCGAGCTCACCGTATAGCGGCCATGTTTGAAACAGTCCCGAATTCGTAATTTACTCTACAACGACATTTTAATAAATTACTTGTGGGGTGAAATTAAAAAAGAACTACGAAAGAAACTTTTAAAGGGCCTTCGTGTACAATTAAAAAATTTTAGTTTTATTATTTGAGAAAGCTAGTGGGCTAACTAGAAATTAAACACATAAAAAAATGATGTTGAGGACTTGGTGCGATCTTGAGGGTATTTGGTGCAATTAAAATAATTGAACGTGAATTGTATAATATTTTTTAATGTTGTTAAGAATTTAATACAATTTTGATCGTGTATCATGCATATTTGTTTAGTATAAATGGTAATTATCTAATAGAGAACGATAAGGGGAAGCAAGAATCTTTAATATATGTAAATATGTGTTCAATAAATCTGAATTGGTGAATAATCAAACCAAGAAATAAAACATTCGGTTGGTTCAAACATGTGTGGGAGGAGGAAGATGGAGAGTGGATCTTCACTGGAAATGCTAGTTGTGTTTAGTGACAATCCACACCTTAAGGGGGAGAGATTGATGCGAGTTTTATAAATTATTAATTTGGATGATGTTAGTAAGTATATCTTTCGATTTAATAAAATCTTTTTAAAGGTTTATTTTTTCTATAATTAAAAAAGTAATAAATTAATAGTCTATGTGGAGTATTATATTAATAAAGTTATAAGTGAATGATAAAGTAAGAGAGTGATTAAATAAAATGATGAAGAAGTACGAAAGATATATAATAAAAAAATTAATTAATGGGATAAAACTTTTTCATTTCTGAGTTGAAAGTTTTATAACGAGATGTGAAAAGGAAAAGTTAAAAAGTTTTTAAAATATCTGATAAAATACTATGTCTCTATTAATTTGTGGTGATTTTGTGCAATTTTTAATCGAGGCCTAACGGTTCGCAATATTAGTGTCTTAGGGGTTTGGTTGCAAGCAAACTGATTTAAGGTGCATGGATTGTGCAAACCTTTAAACGTTTTGGCCTTTCGGTTAATTTTGATAATTGAGTGTTAACTCCGTATGTTTAGAGTATAATTGTGCATCCAACGTATGAAACAAGGATGATGAAAAATATTTTATTTATAAATTTGTACCTAGAAATATGAACTGGAGAATAATCTAGTAATTTATTGTTAAACATAACTAAAAAAGTAAAATATCTATTTGGTTACGCAATGTTCAAGTGATCTTGAATTCATGACATAAATCCGGGGACTGGTTCAAACATGTGTCACTAATAAGTATGAAATCTTACGGAATACTAATGATGATATATATTACCTGGGGTAGTGGTTGAATGGAGGAGGTTATTGAGGGAGAGAGGATCTTGACATAAAGGAGTTGATTGATATAGAATTTGAATGAATTTTGGTGAAATTGTGTTTGAAATGGAATTGAAGTGTATTTTAGGTCAAATCAATGTTCATCGAGCTAAATGGACCTATTACAATTGTATGACAATCAGCCCAAAATGATTATTATGGTTATTAATTATCGATTGAATATATATATTGGGAGTAGAGAGCGATGATGCGACTTGATATTGTGCTCGACAAATCTGATTTTCCGCTAATGTCATTGTGATTGATGGATGCCTCTGCATTTGAATTCAGTTTTGGTATAGTAGTATATGGAATAATCAATTGCAGTTTAGTTAATGGCTTGATACTGTACTAGGATAAGTAACTAAGTATAGAAGAGTTTATTGTATTGAATTTATGTAGTTTAGCTCATTGAATGTTTGTATGATACTGGACTAGGCCAATTGTGCATCCTTGCGCCTTGCTCATTTTCTAAAACGGCTTGTACATTGCTCATGTTGATGTTTGATAAATGTTTTATACGTGTTAAGCTTGAAATTGATCTAACAAGCTTGAAATTGCTTGGTTATGGTTTTAAAATCTTATATACAGTTTTAATCAACATTATAGTTTTAGCTTGTGTAATATTTACCCTACCATTATGATTTATCATTTTACAAACATGTTAAATGGTGTTTTCGAATGATTTTAAGAGCTTATGTCATAATTTTAATCAATATTGGTATAGTTTAAGTTTTTGTTTAATGTTTACACTGTTATTGTGATGAATCATTTCACAATCATGTCATGGTCCATGTTAATGTTAGCGTAAATATTATAATTTCAAAATATATCATTGTATCATTGATGTTTTTAGTCTGGTAAAATATTCATGATTCAATTATTTATAAATGCTATTTTATAGTTTTAAGATGCACTAAAGCATCATCATCATCATTATTAACAACTTGTGTTGTATGTATTGTGCTATGTTGTAGTTTTAAAAGTTTTTTGTGGTTTTAAGATACATTGTTATAGTTATAAGCATTAATGTTACAATATTTGTATTATGTTGAATAGCTGCATGTTATTATTTTTAGCTCATATGTTATAGTTATACGATATATTGTTGTAATTTTAAACATTAATGTTAGTGTTTTAGCTTCAACGACATATTTATAATTTGATTTTTTGAAAATGTTTTGTTATAGTTTTAAGAGGTGTGGTTATGGTTTTATCTATCAATGTTACCGTTTATAACTTGTGTTACATGTTTCTGCTTTGTTATAGCTTTATAATGCAATGTTATGGTTTTATGCATCAATGTTACTGTTTTTAGCATGTGTTGCACATTTCCTCTTTGTTTTTAAGCACCGATGTGATAGTTCTAATGAGAGTTGTTATGGTTTAAACCCAGTTAGCGAATGTTTAATGCATGTTTGATGATGAAATCAAGTTGGATGATAGGTCTATCAAAGTTCGCACTGAAGTATTGAAACACCAATACATACAACAAAAGATAGAAAGTTGAAGTTCACTGGATGAACATTTATTGTAATTTTTTTCTACGAGAATATATATTTTAAACTATTTGAATGACTGAGTAGCTTATTTAATCTTGTTTATTGTTATTTTAATGATTTTTCTGCAACTTTTATATATGTTTAATGGTATTAGTCTGTCACTAAAAGCTATAACAAATCGTTATAAAAATATCATCTAGATCCTTAAAACTATCACAAAATAAACGTTAAAGAAAATGTTAAAACTATAATTGAAATATACATTATCGACGCATTAAAACCATCATAATATCTTTAAAATATTAACAAAACACGCTAAAACGATAATTGAAACTTTCAATGATAACAACTTTAAATTATAACATAATATATTAAAAGCTTAATGAAAAATATGTCTCGATGGTTTTTTAAGAAACTTAGCCGGTCAAACTGCTAAAATGCTAAAATTCAAAAATCATGAAAAAATTAATTTTTTTTTAAATTTTCAATTTTTTACAAAAAGTTTATTTTTCTAAGACTTTGAATTAAACTAATTAATTGTGAATCGTGCAACATATATATTTATCTGAAGGTGTTTGGGACCCAAAGTAATTTTGATTATTGAGCATGTATCGTGCATGTAAATTGAGTATAATAAAGGACACAATATATGAAAGGAAAATATGGAAGCATCATTATGACTATTAAACTGGTGTTCTATAAATTGAAAATGAAGAATAATCTTGCAATCTGATCATTATCAATACGGAACATAATTAATCATAAGGTGCAATTGATAATCAAATCAAAAAATAAATCATTGTATTAGTTCAAACAACGTATCACGAATACGGGTGAAATCTTACAAATCGGAAAATTTTCGCACGTGGTGCTGTGGCTGGGAGAGTAGGTGTATTGAGAGAGAATATCAACATGAAACAATAGTTAGTATAATTTATTCATGATTGACGATCGATGAAAAGAGAGGTCTAATATTGTGAATTATTAACTGAGTGTGTATTATATAATCTATTTGATATAATCTCAAACAATTGAAAATTTTGTTATTATAACTGGAAGAACAAATTTGTAACTTAAGTATATTATACTAGACTGGCATAAACGTTTATCGGTCATTTAGAGTCTGATTGATATAGAATTTGGATGGACGTTTGAATGAATTTTGATGAAATTGTGTTTGGAATGGAATTAAAATGGGGTATTTAAAGTATATTTTAGATCAAATCACTGTTCATCGAACCAAATTGACCTATTCCAATGGACCCTCAAGGTCTTGCACAACATCTACCAAATCGTTGCCAGCCTAGTATACATTCAATTTGTGGCTGGGACGCAATTCGATGACTTCAAACACAGAATTATGTGGTCAGGTCAGGTCTCGATCAGTTGTCGCAATGTTGACATATTCGTTTGAACTCTCATAGAAGTAGAGTGACTTTATTGGCCTATATTTGCCGGAGAAAGATAGCAAGTTAAGACACCCTTACAAGTTTCTTGGAGTCTTGTGAAGATCAGTGCAAAAATGTGTATTCCATGAGAACAAATCAACACACCTCTCCAGCATCAAATTTTTTTTTTAATAAGTTAATTATATTATAAGGTAAAAATTATTCAATATATCCTTATAACTCCTGATCCTGATGACTTAACCAGAACCAGCTTATAACACCATAACTCCATGTCTCAACCACTTTATAACTCCGGAACTTTGCACCTCCTGATCACATATTACATCTTACAAGTACTATGGCCTTATAACGAGTTCGCAGTTTTATCTTAATTCTTTGTGTGTTCGCTGTAAACACAAACATGGATAGTGGACTGCAAGAAACTCTACTCTATCCAGAACCAGAGACCAATTTGAAGGACAGGATTTCTCAAGAATCCAAGAAGATATGGAGGGTAGCATTGCCAAGTGTGATATCAAGATTTTCTTCTTTCGGAACTATGGTTGTCACGCAGTCGTTTGTTGGCCACATAAGTTCCACAGATCTTGCTGCTTATGCGCTCGTTCAGACCTTAACCGTTCGGTTTGCAATTGGCATAGTGGTAAGAACCTGACTCTTATTGTATAAGTTTGCTGTTCTACAGTTCTACTGCTTAATAATCACAGAACCTGTTGAGATAGCTAGGCCATATTGATATAATGATATAGTCAGGCTCTGTTCGATTGAGCTGAACTGATTATTTGTAGTATAGAAAACAACTAAGTAGAACTGAATCGAAATTAATGGTTTTTCAGATGAAGGGAATATAGCCTAATTTGCCAATCACCATATCTTGTTAGTCGTTTGGAATTAAATCAAATACATGTTGTTGTCTAATTATAATGTGCTTTTTCATAGATTGGTATGTCAAGTGCAACTGAAACTCTTTGTGGTCAAGCTTTTGGAGCAAAACAGTATCATATGTTGGGAATTTTCTTGCAAAGATCATGGCTAGTCGATATCATTTCGTTGACACTCTTCCTCCCAGTTCTCATATTTGCAACTCCAATCTTCAAACTTCTTGGAGAGGCAGAACCCATTGCAATTGCCGCAGGCGAAATTTCTCTCTGGTTCATTATATTCCTTTATAGTATGGTTTTCTCTATGACCATTCAAATGTATCTTCAGGCACAGCAAAAGAACATGATCATTGCTTGGCTATCTGCTATGCAATTCATTATCCATATTCCTCTGTCTTATCTTTTCGTGTATGTTCTGAATTGGGGCATCCCTGGTGCAATGGGTGCACTTTGCATATCTGCGTGGTTTCTGGTATCCGGTGAACTCATCTACATTTTCGGAGGCTGGTGCCCTGATTCGTGGAAAGGGTTCACTTTGGCTGCACTGAAGGACTTAATTCCGGTCATGAAGCTCTCAATTTCCTCCGCTTTTATGTTGTGGCAAGTGTTTCTTACCATTATCCTGGAATATTCTCGTTCACCTTCATCTGTTGTACCACGCTTGTACCATCTGTTGCATTAAACAACACAATAAAGCATCATGAGGTGTTCAATGCGAGTAGCACATTATTTCTCTGTTTTTCAGTAATACACGCCTTCTCATTTTCTCCTATTTTGCATGTTTGAAGCTTGGAGATATGGTATTACGCAATCCTGGTCTTACTTGCTGGATATATGAAAAATGCAGAGGTCGCGATTTCAGCTTTCTCCATATGGTATTCTACCCCTAAACAACGGTTCCTGCCTGCTTTTACGCATCATTATATTTTCACTAAAATCATTTCAACTTTTTCAGTATCAATGTCACCACGTGGGAATTCATGATCAGCATTGGCGTCATGGGTGCTGCAGTGTATGCACATGCTAACTAAATCGCGCAGTTCTTTTTTTTTACATCCGCTGGATTGTATAGTTAAAGGATAACGAGTTCCAATCGTTTGTTGGTTTAGTGTGCGGGTTGCAAATGAGCTAGGAAGAGGTGACGAAAAGGCTACCAGGTTCTCGATCAAAGTCCTGGTTGGTACATCAATTCTAATAGCGATGATCCTCTGGATTCTTTGCCTGTTATTTGGAAGCAAAATCGGATATCTATTCTCCACTGAACAGGCTGTGATAGAGACCGTGGCGGATCTCTCTGTGCTGCTAGCTTTCTCAATCTTGTTAAATGGTCTATACCCTGTACTCTCAGGTAAATCTGTCAGTAAAGCCACGTAATGGAAACTTGATTTCGAAACTGTGCTAGTTACATTCTCCTTTGCTATATCAGGTGTAGCAATAGGATCTGGTATGCAAACTAAAGTTGCAGTTATCAACTTTATATGCTTTTATCTGATTGGACTGCCACTTGGATGTGTGCTTGGATATGTGACTGATCTTCAAGTGAAGGTGATACATTTTGACACATAAAACCATTTTGCAAGTTTATGATAAGCATTGATCTAGCTCTCCTCACTTTTGAAACATGTGTTGATAGGGCATCTGGATTGGACTGATAAGTGGAGTTGTTGCTCAGACAATTGCAGTGAGCTTCATGACATGGAGAATCGATTGGGGCAAAGAGGTACAGCTCTTAACGAATCTCAAGATCGAGCACTGCACATACGATTAAGATATCATTTATTGGAATGAAATGTCAACCATTTTGCAGGTAATCAAGACTTCAGAACGTCTTCGTAGATGGTATCTCACCTCCACGGATGAAAAAGAGCAAGATTTGTATCACACTTAAATAGGAGATTGAACAACTGAAGGGGAAGTTACTTGCATTCCCCCAGTATGACGGATGATAATTTTATCATCCATGGATTTATACAGCTGAATGCCTTTAGGGCTAGAATGCATGAACAGTCAGTTTATTATGAATTCTACATAGTACTAGATTGAGGCAAATGCAGTCGGGATGAATTTGCAAACATGTAACTGATATATCTGCCAAACTCCAAGATAAGATCATATAAACAGTGTTTCTCAAGAAAATGAAATTTTCTCTTATAGAAGATCCATGTGCAAAAAGGTACACAACTTCACCGGAATGACCGAATGATGATGATACATCGGATTTGTATAGTGTAATTTACAGTTTCTCTATATGGGGACAGTTTCTTTAAGATACACGAACCGAGTGATATCAGTATACAAGTTATGCTAGCCTGCCAATGGTTTCAATAGATTATAAGCTGGCAAATCTCTAATGCTAGACACATCTTCCAGTGCAAGCTCACGCTCTAGTTGTGATCTTGTGGACTTGAGCACATCCTACGCAAAGGCAATTGAGATTCTATTATATGTAGAGTATAACAATAATTGTATAAATTCAAAGAAACATTAAACTCGAGGTGTTTTGCAAGGCCTTTTCTTTTATTAGTCCAAAGAACTGCAAAATATATGTTAAACTAAAAGTCATGTAAAATCTCAGTTCCTCCTAATTGCTAGAAATGATTTCAATGTTTTGGCTCAAATACTTTCACCTTCAAACCCATGTAGTTTATCCTCCCTAATATGTTGATGTTGCTTTAGCCATTTTTTGTTATTCATCTTTAAGAAGTTTTTCCAGGTTGTTTTTGGGACTCATAGTAACTTCTACTTGTCCCACGCATTAGAAAAAAGTTTTTCCACAGGCAAAAGTTAAGAGGGCAGTTCTTACGTTGAATTCCATATATGAAGCACGCTTTGCAAGCCACTGTGCATCCAACATTTTGAATGCAACACAAAATAGATTGTCAAAAGCCATCTCATCTTGGCTAAGCAATTCCAGAAAGCGATGTCCAGCAAGAGTACTAGGTTTCCCTGTATAAGTACTATGAACCATGAGAGCCGAGAAACAATATGATGAATAGAAGTTTAGAACGTACTGAAAGAAGTTTGGCACCTGACTGAAGATCTAACATCTGAACCAACATAAATGATATATTTATGCCAGCCACAGCAAATGGGTACTCCCACTCAGACCTATCCCCATCTCGTTTATGTAACAAGTTTTGAAATGCTTCCTATAGAACAGAAACACAATAGAAAGAACATTATGAAAGCATAGCAAAGGGAAAACGGAAACAACTTACTTGAACGAACAATAAGATGGTTAAAATACAAAGCATATTAGCATGTCAATTGTCATGAACAAGTTTGCATCAAATGAGAGAGATAAAAAACTGCAGGTAACCAACGGTGGTTGGTTCAAGTGGTAAGGGCCTTGAGTTCGAATGTAACAAACGCCACTGGGAGAGCCGCCCCCTAAAAAGGGGTCTGACAATAATCAGCTGGATTAGTTGTATGTAGCGGATACTAGTGAGAAATTAAAAAAAAATATTATGACTAGGTAGGAGTGCATAATGGTCAAGAGGACTAGAAGTATCTATCAAACATTCAATTCCTAACATAGATTTAGCTCCTCAAACAAAACTATCGCCACAATTCCTTCCTCACCTATATATAAGACAAGAAGTAGAATAAATGCACTATGTAAAAAATTTCTCTCAGAAGCAGAAGAAATAAGTCCATTCTCATTTGTCTATAAAAACTCTAATAGACTACAAGAATTATATGATTTATATTATCTCCGGCTCTCAATTATCCTCCTCGCACTATGGGAATTCCTGATTGAAAGCTACATACAGGACCACTGAACCCCAGCCCAGGAAAGCTAATTATCTCCTATGTTGTTCCTTCACTACACAAGATTGCACTTTACATTGCTCAGAAAATATGGGGCTCAGCTGCAGGTCACAAGTACAAATTACGGATCACAGGAGCTGAGCACTACTAAGACAAGTTCTTATCGTAAATGTAGCATACTAGACGATACAATCTTCATTAAGCAGACTATAATTCAGATATCAGAACTCACTGAAGGTAAAAGAACAACATAGTAAAGGTCACTTACATAAATGGAAACAGAGAAAAGGAAGACTAACCGGATATGCATTGGCAAAAAAGATTAGATTCTCCAATGATATATAACCACCTCCCCTACAAATGATATCACATCAATCTCCAAAGTCCAAAGTAGATGAAAAGAAAGAAGAAAACAAAATTTTGCGTGCTTGTATCGCAAAACCGAATATGTGCCTACACACCTGAAATCTGTTGAGGGATCAGATCCCTGCCAACCCATATCTTTCCAGAGTTCTGACTTAATAGATGGGAGGTGTCTGTCAGGGTATGCTAGACTCCACAGTTGTCTAAGTGCATCCTGCAAACGGAGTCTCATAATTTATGTCGGTTCAAGAGCCAACATGTACATGTGCTTAACAGCAGAAGCAATAACTAAATGGTGTAACAATCAAAGATACCAAGGAGGTCATATATAATTGCAGGAGGAAAGTACTAAGGAGTAAGGTCGTATAAAATATTAATCAAAGAATTAACAAGTGTTAGTGAAATCACTGCTACCATGACTGCAATTATATTACTTGAATAAATATAACTAGTCCTCATCAAGGGGCCTATCTATTACCTGCATATAATTAATATGAAAGGAAATTTCGTTTTATCATTATATCTTTTCGGAGAGGAGTTATTTCACTAATTGTAAGTTAAATTGAATATCCAACTTGTTTCCTGAAATACAGTGATGCCTCTTATCATATCATCCTCTCAATAATTTTCAAATATCCATTAATGATAACTAGGAATACAAGATTGACAAAAGAAAAGTATAGCAAGAATCGTAACAGGCCAATGCAGAGTTTTTCCAGCAGAATATCATGCAGACAGATAGTGTACATGAATCAACTAACCCTTAAGCCGAATGGAAACTACTGTAGGACAATCTTCAAATTAAAAAAAGTAGTTAAACTTGTTCTTGCACTCATCAGTCCTTATTAAACTTCTTCCATACACAACTTACGAAGATTAGTGATCAATTAATATCTTTCAGTCATGATGTATTTCTTAATCAAGGAAATAGAAACATTAGCACATTCTCAAATTGACTGATTTATACATGATTTATCCTATTGGATCCCCAAGTCTACATTTGGAAAGTCCACATAAACCTTCATAAAAACTCCAATTCTAGGATAACAGGAAGAAAAACGCGTACTTGATGCTCTGAAAGGGATCCATCAAAAGGAACTGCCAGCCTCTTCTTCAAATATTTCAGTCTTGCTTCCTATCACCAACCAGAAAAAGAATCCAGTGTAAATATATTAATATCCAAACTGCATGAGTTTGTACTTTGTAGAGAAAGACAGGACAATATAGCATATCTAGCACTCCAGAAATTTCATCAAGTAAAATACAGTGATTGATGACGGAGACACATAAAATACTGGACGTATGATCTATTCTACAGAAGTCTCTGAGGAACAGCAAAAGAGATTATCTTCTTTACTAGAAGCAGCTAGACAAGCAAAAAATTTGCAATAGTCATCCCTTTCCTGTACCCATAAAGTTTTAACCGCTTTTGTCATTCTGTATATACTAGTTTGCGGAGTTCACAAGCACATACTAAAAAAAAGCTATATACTTTATAACCATATACCTACAGTATTCACTTTTAGCAAGTCAATGACATCAAACTTTTCCTTCACTCTATCTCTACATGCACATGCACAAAGCAACCAAAGGGCACAGATATGCATAGCAGGTTATATAACTTATAAGTGAGTATTCATCCGATATTTGCTGTCCCAGGCCCCAAGGAATAGGCAATACTAAAGCATTGACCACTTCAGAAAAACGGTTTGAATTAGTTCTAGTCAAGGAAATCAAACTTGTATCTTGTTCATGGGCTGTAATAACTCATTAAGACAAAGCAGACCTAGACAGAGAAAACAAAATTATCCATCGCCATTAAGTAACTTCAATATACCTGTAAAGGACTAAGTACAACAGGTGGAAGGAAGAGATTTGCCCCATTCTGAGTGCTTGAGAGAAATGGTAGCATCCGTCCAATCAGGGATCCAGATCCAAGGACAACATTTGCTGAAATAAACCAACGACAGAAGAACTTATTAGATCGAACATACTATCCTATTTGGTGACAAACCAATGGGAAAAAAACTGCCAATATTAATGAAACATGTGTGCCTAAACGACATTATCCATAAAACAAGCTTATACCATTATCACACCCCGTGATCAAAACATAAATAGACACCGAAAAGCTATCATCTATTGGAGCAATTACACCTTAAGCTTTATTTTGCTCTCAATGT
This sequence comes from Plantago elongata, assembly GCA_036897095.1. Classification (NCBI taxonomy): domain Eukaryota; kingdom Viridiplantae; phylum Streptophyta; class Magnoliopsida; order Lamiales; family Plantaginaceae; genus Plantago; species Plantago elongata. Next base: position 19,959 of record JAYMSP010001191.1, read on the forward strand.
GGATGAATATATATCTACTATTTAGTTAAAAAAAAAAATTACACCTTAAGCTGAAAATATTCTTCACTTAACTATTCTCTGTGGCCACATTTCTAATTTGAATACAATCAATTAAACCTCAAACATCATAAGCAATAGCATGCTCGAAAGTCAAAACCGGAAATCTGTAACACAAAAAAATCAAGTGAAAATCCAACCTAACCATTGTGCCCATTGTGCGATTATATTAGATAACAGCAGAGTCCAGTGCATTCGCTCCTTATTCCTCTCATCATTCAAAATATCCGCCAATGCTGGACCCTTGCACACAAATCACTTCCACAAATCAGATCGAATTCGAATCACAAAAAAAAAAAAAAAAAAAACTTTAGCTGAAGAAAACAAAACCCAGAAAAGAAATCCTCCAATTCGGGAAATTAGATACCTCAGAATGTTTATTGTGATCTAAATCGGTATCTCCGAGTAATGGCTCGTTCAATGTATCATAACCAGAAGTCTCATAACGATCGTACTTACCACCGTCAACATCTGCGTGATGGAGCCTCCTTCTCAGGGTCCTAGAAGTCATCAATGGATTCAACCAATCGGTTCTTTCACCGCAATTCGCGATCCAGAAGAATGCCAAAAATGGAGCAAATAATCCAGAATCGAAAAGACTATTATCCCAATTGAGTGAAGTATGAATAAAAGAGAAGTCTTTGGACAAATTCGAAGAGAATTGAGTTGATTTCTCGAAGATTTGTCCTGATGATTCTGGAATTTATTACAATTTGGCGTTTTTTGGCGTTGATTATTTTATTTTATGTGCTTAGCTTCTTTCTTTGCTCTTTTGCTTCGTAATTAAGGTAAGGCGTTGAAGATCGAATTAAGATAATAGAGATCGTCTTCTCTAATTTTTCCTACTTCTCGAATGGGCAGGGCTGGGCTGGGCTGGGCTGGGCTATACTCCAGTTATTTGTTTGATAATAATGTCCTAGTCCACTGACATTTCAATGGACTAAAATGACTATCCTAGTTGGGCCTTGAGTTTTGATGAATTTTTCAGCCAAAACTAAAAGTTAAAAGATCGTGATATTTATAATTATTGAAATATAATTAAACTTGATATATGTTTGTAAAACACGAAAAAAATATAAAAGTTAATATAAATTTTCTATTTGTAAACGGTCTATTTTATTATTACACAAGCACTCGCCAAAACGGGATTGTGATGCGGTACGAAATGGAAGTTGAAAAAGTTCCAACAATACCACCTCCTGAAGACGAGCCTTGTCCCCAAGGCTCTCCAGTCCTTTCGTCTCCTCAAGGTGCGCCCTTGTCATTCCTTGGGTTGAATGGCCCTTCTTGCTTCTCTTTCTCTTTGACCCTTCTTGCGAAAGTTAGCAAATCAAGTATTGCCAGGTTACCCTGGCCTTCTCTAGTCCATGTTTCTGAGAACTTTGCAAAATGTCCTTGCTTGTGTGCCTTCTGGATGAGGTTTCGCAGGTAGTTGCTCAGTTTCAAATGAACCCAGACCTTGTAGCTTCAATACATAACCAGTAGCTTATCAGCCACCAGCTCAATGAACCTGGATAGAATATAGAGCAAAATAGGTTGTGCCCCATTAAGTCCCGGAAACACCAGGTAGCTCTCAAAACCTGTTGTGAGTTCCGTCTCTCCGGATGTCGGCTCTTATGTGCCCTTGGTGCTTGATGACCTCAAAATTGCACCTAGATGCTCTTGTCTATATTTCTTCCAAGTGGAGCCACTTGGATAAAAAAACCCAGCGTCAGTAACCAAAGTACTTTCCCATTGGAGAGTATCCTCTATAGGTTCTAGCCTGATCCTAAGAACCTTCACTCTAAGCAAGGTGAACAACCACTGATGAGGTTTCCAAGGTGAAGCGTCCCTTGCCAGGCTTCTCAGGTGTTGGTGAGTCATGCCGCTCCAATATATCTCTTGCGCCTCGTGTCTGTGCCCAGATGGCATAGCGAGGAGAACACTGCTCTAGAAACTTACCAGACATGTACAGTTGTTCAGCAACTCGCTCAAACCGATTGCGAAGCAACTCAAAATAGCCCTCAAAATGGGCATCCATCACCTTTAACACCATTGAGCTTAACTGGTAGTTCGGTGTTAACATAGTTGACCGTTCAAGATATGCCCCTAGGCATTACCAAGCCTCCAGGGTTCTGGTAAGCCACGAAACTCTCGCGTTCCATCGGTGTCACCAGTTTGTCCAATTCTAGCAGTGTCTAATGCGCACATTAGTGAGGGTACTGCCCTAAACACTTGCTAGCCTTAACTAGTTGTTCATTTGCTAGTTGACAGGGTTCCAGGTCTACCGTCTCAGTCCCATGTGCCATACTTAACCTCTCCCACATTGCCTCCTGGTATACTAGACTTCTACTAGTTCAAATAAATTTATAGATCTCAAGCAACATAGCAGAATACCCATAAGGAATTCGAGCAACAACATTCACAGAGCATAGAGAACACGGCAAACTAAAGGGTGCATTCCCCATGACTCTACCAACCCTTTCCAGAGCTAGGAACTTACTCTGGGTTTTCGAAACATCTAAGGCACATGCCACAAGGTCATCGATGATACCCGTAATTACCCTAAGATTTGCACCATCATAACAAGCCCTTCTCCCATGAGACCCAAGTGAATTTCAAGAGTACTGTGGTTTACCTGATTGGAGTTCGGTGAAACTTCAGCTTCTTGGTCGCCTCCCTTCTGTTTTGAGACTCGATGAGGGTCCCCAAGCTGATTTTCCCGACCAAAATAGTCCTCCACAACCACACGGTCACCACCATGCACCGCCAGCTTACCCCTAGAGAGTTCACGCGCAAACACGCACCAACCAAGGTTTACACGTGCTCCCACGCGCCCTACGTAGAATTAGGTGCGTCATCCTCGTTCCCAGCTAAGTACGTGCGCTTCACACGCCTGATGGCGCTCCATTCCGCATCCAGTTCGCTGCCTACGCTCTGCCCCTCCCTTAAATCGCCCTCGGTCACTCCCTCTACCGGTTCAACCAGAGTTGGTTCCTGCCCCGCGGACCGCTTCTTATCCAGCAAGCTCCTAGGTTTTGCTCCACTATGGATGGAGATTTGGAGCTCCAAATCTCGTCCGTTCTTCTCCCCTACGCCGAATTGACGACTCTCCTCACCTCCTCCACCCCCGTCGGCCATCCTCGCTTCACTCTCCTCTTCCACTTCTGAATTTGCCCCAATTGAATATTGCGAATTGGTTTCTTCGTTCTTCGTTCTTCGTTCCTCCGTCTCCTGGGTCAAAACTAAGCAATTCTTGCAGTGTGCCTCGGACCTCCTCCAGCAAATCCCGAACTCGTCGAATCCTCTGTGTAGTGGACGGTTTCGTTGCAGAAGCATGTAACACGGCTCTGAGGCCAAGTGTTGGGATGTTGTTTTTCCCAACTAGTTCGGAGCACGAATTAACTGGTAATTCGCTCCCTAAAGCGTTATCAAGAGAATCCTGATCACGCATTGGCAAAAGAGAAGAGGAAATCAATCACAAGAACAGAGATCTTGAGATGTACTCGCTTTCGTGGTGGATAACACGTTTACTCAACGGTGAGTTTATTCATCAATCATCAACTGAGTAATACAACTAGGGTTTCTGATATAAATACCAGAGGTTCCTTCTAGAGTTTACTCTCGGGCCTGTTCTCCTAATCTACAGGTCGTGGGCCTTATTACCTAGAGCTACGGTCATAGACCAAATTAACTGAAATAATTGAGTAAGTAAATAAGATAATTATAAAAAGATAATGAGGATGTAGTTGTGCCTCTAATTCGCACTAGCGCTCGTCAAAGCGAGATGGTGATGCGGTTCGAACTGGAACTTGAAAAAGTTCCAATATAGTATGAGTTTGACTCATCTAATTTACGTAGGGGCGGACCCAGAATTTAAATTTTAGTGGGGTAAAATTATATATACGAGGTATTTTCAAGGGTTCGCGAGGGTAAAATTCTAATTTAGTGGAAATATTATATATAATACTCTAAAAGATGAACTTAAAATGGCCTTAAAATAAACTCAAAGAGGATTTAAAAAAAAGTATCACTGAAATACATGTGAAATTTAATATGACTGGAACTGTTAGCATTGCACAATTAGCTAGCTGTTCAGATTCTATATACAGTGGTCATGTTTGGCATGCTACGTTTTATCAAGGACATACAAGTAATTCAACTCTCTACTGTACTAGGGTTCACAGAGATAGATTTGCGAATTCGGCCTTCAACAATGGCTTTCTGGGGTGTTGTGGTGAAACCTGGAAAGCCAATTACTCATTCCTGTGAGAAAGCTCATGGTAGACTCCGAATAAGCCAGGCAATGTTGGGAATAGGTGACGCTACCAAGAAAACTATAGTGCAGTGTAACGTGGGGAAAAGACTACCAATGTTGATCTGTCCTTTGATTCCGGACAAAAAGGAGTCGTGTCATTTGGAGTTAGAGTTTGCCGAGGCTGATGATGTAGTTTTCTCGGTTATTGGTCCGCGGAGTGTTTACCTTACTGGTTATTATGTGGCTGAAAGCCGAATTTCCGGTCCTCAGAGTGATTCAGAATCATTCGGTGTGGATATTCAGCACTCGCACTCAGAAGGGTCTAGTCATAATAGTGAAGAATTGAAGATGATGATGACTATGAGGACAGCTTCATAGATGATGGTGAGTTGGAAGTTTTGTCACCATCCCCCATGTCGAGCAACCAATCAATGGACGATTCTGATTCAGAGGACCGTAAGCAGAAGGCCAGAAAAACTAGTCGTAGATGCCTAAGGAAGAAGAGTCAAATGATTGTATCAGATAACGAGTCTGATTCACATGAAAATGACGATGAAGATGGATACCTTTTATCTGCTTTTAAAAATAAACCTCCCGAGAAGAAAACTACTTCAAAAGTGCAAGAAGCAAATGCAGAAACAGGTGATAATGAGTCTGATTCACATGAAAATGACGATGAAGATGGATACCTTTTATCTGTTTTTAAAAATAAATTTTCAGAGAAGAAAATTAAGTCAAAGGCTCAAGAGGAAAAAAATCAAGAAAGTGTAAGAAACAGAGATGATGCAAACGATAATGGTCATTGTGACAACAAAGTGAAAGAAAGTGCTGGTCCTCATGTTACCAGTGGCCAAGATGAAAGGGGAGCAGACTTGCTTCAGGATAACAAAGTGACACAGGGTAAGAATAAAAAGAAACAACTGCTTAAGGAAGTGGAAACTTACCAGGACACCAGTGTTAGTAAGGATAAGGTCCCATCTGATGGTTACATTCAGGAAAATGTGGAAGAACCTAACACCAATAACCAGAGTGTTCCTACTAGCGACATGAACAGCCAAATTGATACTGGTAAACAAAAAAGGAAAAGGAAAGAGCGCTCCAAGAAAGAGGAGAAAACTTGTGAAGTTGACGCTGACATGGGTCACAGTGTTGTCAAAGAGGGTAAGGAGCAGGAAGTTGGGGCCTCCAAGGATATTGGTCATAAATCAAAGAAGCGAAAGAAAGAATCTCAAGTTGTTGGAACAGATACTGATGGAATTGTTGAGACAAGTCATGTTCCATCACATGATAAACCCGAGCTAGCTTTATTGGATAAGGACAGCTCAGTGAAGGATCAGCCAGAAGCAAGTGGAGTATCTGTTGAACAAAAGACCAACAATGAATCTGGGAAGAAAAAGAAGAAAAGGTCGAAGAAGAAAACACAAGATGAGAATCAGATCACAACTGAGATTCCAGCTAACAAGCGAACTTTATCAAATGGATTGAGTATAGAAGTGTTAGCTAATGGACTGCAAGATGGAAAAGTAGCTGTCCCCGTAAAAAAGGTCAAAATTCAATACACAGCCATGGTAAAGGAAACTGGGGATATTTTCGGCCACAATGTGGGCAAAACTGCTTTAAAGTTTCGTCTAGGTGATAAAGAATTTTCTGACGAATGGAATGCTGGAATAGATGGTATGCATGTCGGTGAAAAGAGGAGACTTGTTGTCCCTCCATCTTTGAGTATCAAGAAACATGAAGCAAATGTTCCTCCAAACTCATGGCTGGTGTACGATGTTGAATTGGTTGGTATACATTGATGACCAACTAGTTCCGTTCTAGTGTTATGATTCCTTTCTTTGCAACTCTGGTGAAGTTGCAGAAGAAATGAGATTAAAGTAGTGATGAAGCATGAATTTGGGATTGAAGCCAAAGGTCCAGCTTAATTACAAATTGAAGGAGGCATATAGTAGCCCCTCAGTGTTTGGTTCCATTTATTAAGAAAATTTTGTTGATGTACAAGTATGCAAGAATGCTTCAAGTACTAGTACTCTTGTTCTTAATGATGGGACCGACAGTTTTTGGAAATGAGAGGTTTTTCTGCATAAAAAAAATAAAAATGACATACAAGTAATAGTATATATATGCATGAGAAATGCTGAAACTAAAGCCAAGTAGCCAACCCGACTGCGCATACAACTTCCAAGTACTTTTTATGTACTCTAATTCATCAATACCTTTATGCATCATAATTAAATGACCATTTGGTATAGGGTGAAATTGAATTGTATCAATCCAAATTACCTTTTTATGTGTGTTTTTAGATCACACATTTTATACTCACTGACTCTATAATTGTGATTACAAACATCAACTAGTTCCTTAGTAATGTTGATCCATTCCAATTTCCAAAGCCTTGTCCCAAAAAACAACACAAATTGAAATACATTGACCAATGTGAAGTCGATATTAATTCAAAGGAAAATGACTATACAAATTACAAATGATGTAAAAGGCATCTTGAATCTTGAAACGTGACAAATGTCCACATGCAATATTCTTCAATTTCCTTAGTTCGTGTATTAATATAGTATAGTGCATGTACTTTATGTCTCCACAATTCCTTATGGTCTTGCATATTATCTTCTTAGCTAAAAACACTTTTGGAAAAGACAGTCTCATTTCCTTGACAAACATCACTTTCGGACAAAAAGTATGCCTAGAAGACAAAAATCTTTTGGAAAAGATAAGTGTAATTTACTTCACACGGTGTTGTAGACTTGTAGTGCTATCTAGAACCGAAACATTCTACTACAGTAGTAATATTTAACCCTATCTATTAATCTTATATATAGTAGTTATCTACTTGTATCAGTCCATGTATTAGAACTAAAAAACCATCTCAAAAAAGTTCCTCTAATCATACTAACTAGCTACCTAATTACATGGACATTGCTGAAGCAGAGAATTTACTCTCTGCACCAGTTCCATGGATAGGAATGTATGTTGCTGCATCATCTCTACTCTGCACCCTCCTTATGTCTGCTGACATTATAAACGGCTTCCGAACCAAAAAGTATTGGTTCCCCTCCAAGTATTTCTCCCTCAACGCTACTACCCTCGCCCTTTTATCCGTCTCAATGAAGCTGCCGATGGATTTCACTACTCCAATGTTTGACGTCACTGACCGCCTTGCCAGGTTGAGCAGTGTTGCCATGTTAGCCACTTGTATGGCTAATTTCTTAACCTCTTTGGGATCCTTGGATGATAACAATGTTATTATGAATGTCACTGCTTTAGCGATCCTTGCAGTTACAGCCACGGTGGACGTGTTCATTCATGTGCGCCAACTGCAGTCTCAAATGCTCAAGGAGGTTATGCTTGAGGAGCTTGTGGCTATTGCTTGTATGCTCATTCTCCTGGTGATGCTCGCTTCGTCTAGTTTGATGCTGTCAGCTGCTAAACGGCACCTGGAAACCAAGTATCAAGAAATGCATGCCTCCGCCTTGAATGAGGTGGACATGAGGAGAGTTAGTAGTGATGAGCTGAGATCTTTGGTTCGGAAGTATTGGGTGATGGCTGAAACTAGTAGCCCCCAGTTTGTTATTGCACGATGCGTCACCTGCACGTTGGCTGGTGTGGTGAGTTTCTTGATTCTTTTAATTCTCATGGAAGCTCATATCCGAATGGTGATCAAGAACAAGACACTGGACAAGTCACATTCCAACTATAATTGGTCCACCAAGTGGATTCTTCTCACTCAGACTATGGGAGTGCTAGTAGGTACATTACATACTTAATTACTTGTTCAAGTAAAATGATTGACTCATTAATTCCTTGATCTGATGTACTATCATAATGTGTTGATTGAGCTAAAGTATTCTTTCCGTTAGTGTAAATTAGGTGAACGCGATAAAAAATAGAGTCCGTGGGGTATATATAGACATAGTGTTACAAAGAAAAGGTATAAAGTTGTAGATGATTGATAGTGCTCATTTCTTGCTTTCCCAGCTAGTTTCTGATATTTTATTGTGTGATACTGTGATTCATAGAATAATACTATGTTATGCATGTAACAACAGGTACAGTTGCTCCAGCATCCAGATGGTGCATTGCTGTAAGTTTTCAGTCCTCTAACAGTATTCGTAAAACCATCGAGGCTGTGTTCCATGTTGAGCCATACTGGATACAGAAGTTAACTGACTTGAAACAACAGTCACAATCATGTAACATTAGAAAACCCAGATGCAGAAAGTTTGTTCATAACGTTAGAGCACAATCTCTCAGGTTCCTCATTTTTATCCAGTCTTCAATCATTCGGGTTAGCAATCTATTCTTGCTCGTCTCTGTCTTTGTAGCAGCTCCAATTCAGCTGTTGTTGAACTGCATCAACTCTCTAAGGATGAGGATGTGTAAGTCCAACCTTAGCGCCGCACATAGTCACCAAGTTCCACTGACAAACTTTGAGCTTGATGTTGGGCATTATGTAATTCAGCTCCAAGGTGAAGTGAAGCTGCCGAGGGAAACACAGGCATGTATCTCCCGAGAAGTAGATAAAGTAATTCTGAGAGGTAACAGGACGAAACCAACAAACTTGTTAGATTTCCTACGCCGTAATCATAGTAACTTCAATGGGGTGGTAGATTTTGATAGCCATATACATGTTCCAGACATAAACTACAAACATCTTCCCAATCTGCAGCTGCACCAACCTACAAGTCCAAATTCACATGTATTCCGATACTGTTGGTCTTTACCAATTGTCACTCTGGCTACCATAGCCATTGCACTCCCAAACATTGAAAGCACCAAATCCCGTAATCTGCTGAGATGTGTTACTGAAGGACTCGCCATTGTGAAGCATGTGGATAAAAGTTTGGACAAAAAAAAGCAGTTATTGAAAATCCGAAATGCGGCAGATATCCTGTGGGTTGGGATTGAACTGAATCACAATTGGCCGGTCAAGGAACTTCATACCACATCTGTGACTTGCACGAATTCTGAAATATTGCAGAGGTTTTCAGATACAGCCGAAACTACAGTCCTGGAGTTCACGAAAAATACCAAAGAATGTGTAATGCGGAACCCTATGAATTGGCCATCTAATGTGATAACTGCTTATGCAATGCACAGGATCAGCAGAACTATATTGCGTTCTATTGAAGGCGAAAATGAGAATGAAGAGGAAGACGTTGGAAGATTGTTTGACAAGATATCTGTCATGATTGCAGATATAATTTCAGCCTGTCTTACCAATTTACCGAGTGTGATCACCATGAGTTGTCACCGAAGTGCCATAGAAAAAAGAGAGAAAAGTGTAGCGAAAGCTGCTCTTCTGCTAGGGAAAACTCAAGAGATTCTGAAGCTTCTGCATCAGCGTCATGGACTTCCACTGCCAACTCCTAGTCAAAAAGCATGTATTGAGGAATGGCGCATCTTCATCAAAGAGAGAAATAGCTGTCATATGCCAACACCAGTTTTCAAGCCGTGAAGAGTCGCTGACTTGTATTGATTCCGGTATCGGGCTAAAGAGCAGTTAGCTATAGCTTGTTCTGCCTAACAAAATAATGCTCCACATATTTTCAGAGAAATAATAGTACTCATCCTTTTGATAAATTTTGATCTTGAACAATACGTTAACATCATAGCACTTCCCTGAGAGTAGGTGTTGTAGTTTAAGAGTCTAACCAAAATTGTAACGAATCAAGAACAAATGTCGCAAAATAACAAAACTGTTGCAAGAACAACAACTAAACACGAACACAGAATTTACGTGCTGGTGGTCGTGATGATTTACGTGCATTGGACACCAGATGAAAACGATCACAATCAAAGAGGAGTACCACTAGTAGAAATTGTGATAATAGGTAACAAACTAATTTACGAGTACTGTCGATGACCAAAATTAAATGGACTACACAAGTATGTTGGCTATACTATTTAAAAATTAATATAAAAGATTGAACAACTACTTTAATTTATCGTGTATCTTTTTGTATATAACCACCGTATACATATTGACATAAATATTATGAGGCTAGAAAGTGTATCGTATTCAAATTTATAAAAAATCTCAAATTAAAAAGTTAATTTTTATTCATACTTAAATACAGATTAAAATACACTTGTTAAAAAAAAACATAAACATCAATTGTATATGTATAGATCTCCCCTGAATGAACAACCGCCACTCATCTAACCGGTCAATGCGAAAATAATTTTCGAACTTATATATTATTGTTAAAATCTTGGCGATGCGTTTCCAAAATTTATTAGGGAGTCCAAGTGTAATTCACCCTTATATATATAGTTCTCCTCCGATCCATCATGTAGAATTTCATACATTACTAAATAATGAAACTACGGAATATTTATTTTGGTACACTAGAATGAGACAGTGCCACTTTTGATACACTACTTCAAAACTGACCCATTTCAGTACACTAGTTCAACAAACATGGAATTTTAGTACTCCGATCAATTTACCGATCAAATCAGTGACGTCTCAGTCGGAGTAATAATTTTTCTTGCCAAATTACATGTAGGAACCGTATTTTTGTATATCTGAATAAAATAAAAAAACAAAAAAATGAAGGGACATGTGTCGACTTCATGTTCGTTCTGACATGTATTTGTAAAGTTAATTCGAAAATTAATTTTAAGTTATAAAAAATTATAAAATTCTAGAAAATTATAGATGCTAATTTTAAATTAAACTTGAATATATTAAAATGAAAATAAATTAAATTAAATTCAAATTGAAAAAGAGGGGGACATGTGTCACTCTCACGTAATTTATGGGTATAAATTGTTTAATATAATTCAAAAATAATTTTAAAAATATAAAATAAATTACATTTTATTACATATAAAGTAAAACAAATTTTTTTTTTTTAAAAACGGAATTTGCTACAATAAACCTTCAATTGGAATTTGAGATTTTGTAAGTAATTCATCTTTTTTTCTGTAGTAAATTGCATTTTGAAATTTATTTTTATATTTTTATATTTAATTTTATATGTAATAAAATAGAAAATGTTATTTTATATATTTTTAAAATATTTTCAGAATTTATTACATCATTTTATAATTATAGTAAACATTTTATACATAGAAATTACGAGAGAGAAACACGTGCCCCGTATTTCAATATAAATTTTAAAAATTCGGGTCAACTACAAGTCAACTGTCTCCGTTTCGATCTAACACGTGTCCCTCCTTTTATTGTTTTCTAATTATATTCTATATTTTATTTTTAACATATTCAAAGTAATTAACCTTCTATGTTCCTATATCTTTCATTTCATTGTCATAATTTTTTACTAGTTAATATGATGTTTGTTTCATTTTAAATGATTGGATTATATGATGTTTATAATTTAATGTTAAATTATGTATGTAGTACTAATATGATGCTCAATACTAATTTAATGTTTGTTTTGTATTTGATGCTTGAATTATACCATGCTTGTAATATAACGTTAAATGATGCTTGCAGTACTAATACGATACTTGTTTCCTATTGATGATGCTTGTTTCTTATTAATGATGTTTGTAATATAATGTTAAAATGATGCTCGTTAAAGTTTTATAGAAAAAATTAAAAATTGGAATAAAGATTCTTGAAAGAATGATGCTTGTAAAATTGGAATAAAGATGCTTGAAAGAATGATGCTTGTAAAATTGGAAAAAAGATGCTTGAAGATCGATTGAAATAAACTACTAGAAAAAAGATAACTGACTGGATGAAGCTTAATTATTTTGATGATGCTTGCATAGTCATACTCTATTCTAACTAACGTAACAAAATCTAAATATAATCTAATTAGTTAATTAGATTTATTTCAATTATTAAATATATACTATCTTTAGTTTAATTTGAGGAAATATTTGAAATTCAATATATAAACACTAATTTGTAAGAAGTTCTTTATGTATCACTATAGTGCAGGAAATATTTGAAGAGACCACTAATTTGTAATTGTCCCTTGATTTTTTCAATGGATGAGTTGATATTATTGGAACATAAATGGATAAAGTAAATAACACACAACTTTTTATTGTTGTATCTGAAGGTGGGATAACCCTTTACCTGATCCACTCGTCCTTTATTAGGACTTAAATTCACTAAGATAAGACATTGAGTTCTCCTTACAATATAATCATATATTCATATATTCCCTTGTTTTTCCAACAAATTACTTCCTCTACGTAGTTACCTTTGAGTTATTTCTTAATTTTCTAAACTAAGTACATCCTACACCACATGTTGTGTTTGTAGTTATGGTACAGGTGAGCAGGTTCTTAATAGCTTTATCAGTTATGTAGGAGTGAAGAAGCAAGGTTACTTAATACACTTATCAATGTATGGTAATTAACTCATTCTTAAGCTGACCCAAGTCTCGAGTTTGTATATGAGGATGAATCTCAGATATACATCGCAACTAAATCTTCTTGGTTCAACCATTTCACAATATTCAATTCTTGTTAAGGATTAGGACACCTATAACTTTTGTGCCACTTATAATTTAGGAGCTTTGGTCGCAATAGTAAGCTATATAGTAAATAGGTAGAAGGCATGTATGCTTGCGTGTAATGTGTAAAGTTTTGTGTAATTACTATGTTTTTTCAAGTATTCTAAGTGGTGATATTTATAATTAAATTATATACCATTTGAATATTATACGTTATGCACAATGAAATTTAAACGAACGATATCTTAAAATAGTTCGACAATGAGCTTTGTCTCATTTTCAGAGACATTCTCTTTTTGTTCAGACATATATGCATGCGTATTAAATGCAAGCTATTTCAAGCTTTGTAAATTCTTTTGCAAGAATCCTTTGTGCTTCAGATACTTGGTGAAACTTTTTTCTCTCATACACTTAGTTTCTCCAAGGTATCCGAGAACACTTCTATGCTTAGTCATCAACAATCTTGTGCAATTTGTCCTTTTCGAGTACACATATTTTTTCTGTACAATTTATCCTCATTCGTGTACGAACCGAGAGACTTCCGAGTTGGTCAACCATCAACTTAACGGTGAATTTTATATGTGCATTCTCTAAAAGAAAGATGCAACTTGTCGGTATGAGTAGCATTTTCGTTCACTTGAAGCTATTTAGACAACTTGACTTAAAACTTTGAAGCGTTACAATATATGTACGAGGTATCTTACCTCAAAATGTATTAATATATGAATTTTTTAATTTTTTTCACTAAATAAAATATTACTTAATTTTCATAAATTAATTGCTCACACATATTTTTAATAATTAATATAGTAATAACTACAACTTTCATCTTATATTTAATCAAATTAATAATTTAAATCAACACTTGTTCCAAAATTAAAATTCAATTAGATGTTCAAATTCCCCAAAATAAATCAAACTTCCCGCTTATCCTACCCACTTTTGGGAACTTTTTAAATTTTAGTATGGGCAATATATATATATGTCACCCATACTCCATAAAAATTAAACACCCTCCTGCGAAAATTTAAAATTTTCAATTGCCACCTTAAGTAATTATATAGGTGACATATATATGTTATTTAAAATCTGATGATAAAATTCTATATAAGCACATTCTCTGAATCTTGTTGGAACCTCCATTTGCAGTTTCTCTCGTCTCTTCTTTTCTCCTCTTCCTTCACCTTTCTCTTCACTTTAGTTCTTCACTCATAATTTTAGAATAAATTCTTTCAACATGTAATATTATAATATAAAAACATATCCACATTGTGTTCTACAGAGGCAATTAATTATTTATCTTTTTTATTATTATTATTTTTGTAGAATCCATCAAGCCCAAGGTAAATTACTTGCTGTAAAGTTTTTTTCATTACATATTTCCTTTACCCTTTTTATTGTTTGCTAACCAACTAATTGCAATAAATAATTTGTTCACTTGTGTTTTCGATTGATTATTTTCAGGTTTTTGGGTTGTAGAAATAAGGATGAAGATGGGAATGAAGTATTAGACTAGATACTAGATAAGTTTATTTATTTATTGTTCTCGTATTTGTATAATTTGTGAGTCACCCGATTTTTTGGCTTAATTTGTAACTCATAATGTTGTGAATTGTGATTAATGAAATCTTATTTTAATAAACAAATGAAATTTATAATTAGCATAAACTGGCCATTTAAATGACAATTGCATCCTAATTAACATTTACATTAAAACTACTATAATTAGCAGAAATTTAAATTAACAAAATTTCTACTTTACTTTTTATATAGATGAGACAAATATATTAGCCATATTAGGAATACAACTAATATTTATTTAGATGTATTTGAACTATAGGTGACATAAAGTTGTGTCACCCATTTATTGTATGAATACGCTGATGTTTTGTTTAAATGCTTGTATCGTTGATCATTGTTTACATAATACATTTGTGTCACCTATTATCTGTTACTGATTCTTTTTAGGCAACACAATGTCACCTTTCAGCTTATGGCTAACATGAGCAAGGGTGAGAGACATAAGCAACATATTTATCTTGGCTATTGAGTTTAGCTAACATAAAAAGGCTTTGGCCAACAAAATTCATATGTCACTCATTCTATAGTTTTCTAGTAGTGTACAATTGAAACTCCATAAGCAAACAAGTAAAATTTAGCAAATTATTCAACGAATCTGTCGATTTGACTCACTCAAAGAACCCTAACTCAATGACAATTCTTTACACAAGATGAAATCTAAAGAATTTGGAGTGGTCGTCCACCACTGGCCGGCCACTAGCACCAAACAAGTGGCCGAACGCTTTGTGCTCCAACGGCCATATGGCCATAATATATATATATATATATATATATATATATATATA